>JANHJO010005662.1:541910-557849 GCA_032468235.1 Pseudoxyrhopus heterurus | reverse complement strand
ATGATAATTATGACGATGATGATGATGAAGAGGAGGAGGAGGGGAGGGGGAGGGGGGAGGATATTTGTTATAACTGCCCATGCCCAGGACTTTTTTCCTTTTATGTAAAGATTAAGTGAGGGAAACGTGCTTAATTTCTTTAAAGTCATTAGCCCACAGTGAATTATACAGCTCTGAAAAGCAGTCATCAGCACGTAATTCCTTTATGTATTGCTTCTGATCCTTATTTGTTCCTATTATTTCACCATCAGGTGCATCGTGGAATTAAAGGCATAGTCAGGGATCAACATGGGAAGGGAATTCCGAATGCCATTATTTCCATAGAAGGCGTGAACCATGATGTCCGCACAGGTAAATACACATTTTTTTGTTATAAAAAGAAAATGAAAAAAAAATGACAACCGAAACAGCCAACACTGATTTACACAGACCAGTTTTGTTAAGGGACCATTTAACTGATTGAGGCCAAGGCGGTATAACGGGCAGTAGCCCAAATGGTTGAACATCAAGCTAGTGGCATGCACAAACTTGTCAAGTTAAGTAGCTCTGTCCTTGCCATCCCAACGAGGTAGACCAGTCTATTAAACCAATGGCATATTGGTCAAGACAACTTTTATTGCAACAATTATAGCAACAGAATCTTGAAAGTCTCCTTCCTTATCTTCATATGAGCTAGGAGAGGCTTGTCAGAGATGTTTTTTTCTTGGCCCAGACTCAAGTCCCTCTTATCAAATCATTGCCTTGATAGCAGCATTTCCTCTTTACCTTCAAGACAATTCCCTCTGCTCTCTACCATATACAGAAAGATAAAATAGAATTGGCTAATATACTTTTGCGATTTCTTTGCAATAGTCTTTGCTATTGTACTCAAAAATAAACAAGCATAGTGGTATACGTGGCGAAATTGATCACTGCATCCACTGCTCCATTTGTATCTGATTTCTTGAGGACTAATATCTCCTTATGGAAATTCACTATACATGTCATATTGAATATCACAGAGAATTACATGTTTGACATATACAATACTGCTGCTTTTTGCATAGCAAAATTCATGCTAGGTATATGTTGCATACGGAATCTATTTTTAATCTCACTGTCAAAATAATGCAATCCTCAGAAAACCCTGTGTATATATGCCCATGTGTATTATTATCACAGACAAGTTAAAGCTCCATAGTACCCAGATCCAAGGTAGACGTTAGATTTGCATCAATACATATTCTTGCATATATTGTTTTTATCATAGACCAATCATAGTTATTAGAGTAGAATTTAGCTGCCCATCATGAAATTGCTTAGTATTAATATTTCAGATGCAGTTTTCAAAAAATTAAATGCTTCAGTTTTTATTTTAAAACATTTGTGACATCTGAAAACTTAGTAATTCACCTCATTATAGTGGTTCATCAACTGACTTTTTTCAGGAAACAGAACCGAGAAAAACCACAACTGTGTTCAATCTCATTTTCTCTGTCACACATACAGTTTGCAGATGAAATGTCAGGTTAGTTTTTCTGGTGTTGGTAAACTAGGAGCAGAATATTCTCTGCATAATTTATCGTCACTTTGTATTAGTTCAATTATGCCATTGGGTTATTACTGTGAAGATAAATTAAAGGAAACCTCATGTAAGATGTCAGAGAACAGGCAAGATAAATATTCATCAAGGAAAAAAAACAGGATCATCGCTTGTCCCTTGCAATTGATCTCAAGGTCTGTAACTGCTTTGTTTTAGTGACTAGGATATCATCTAGGATATTATCTTCGAGACTGCCTCCTACTGCATGATTCCCAACGCCCCATTAGATCCCACAGGGTCGGCCTCCTGCGGGTTCCATCAGCCAGGCAATGGCGGCTGGCGGGGCCACAAGGGAGGGCCTTCTCTGTGGCAGCTCCAGTTCTCTGGAACCAGTTACCCCTGGAGATCCGGATTACCCCCATGCTGCTGGCCTTCCGGAAAGCTGTAAAAACCTGGCTTTTCTGGTAGGCTTGGGCCCATTGACCTCACCTACTAGAATATCTGTGAGGTCAAGATTGAATGATGTATGTAGTGAGTATTATTAAGAATGCATTTTATAATTATTGAATTATTGGTTTTATATTGTTTTTATTGTATTTTTGTTGTGAGCCGCCCAGAGTCCCTAGAGAGTTGGGCGGCATACAAATATGAAAAATAAATAAATAAATCTATATATAATTTGTCACCCTAAAACCCTCTAGTTCAACAGATGGTTCCACTGGGAATGACAAAGATAATCAAATTCTATTGCTTCTGTCCAGAATGGAACATTTCTCCCTAGATGACTTGCCCCAGATGACTCACTGTGGAAAACCTGCTGCAGAACAACTTGCCATCGGATAATTAAATGCTGGATAACTCAAGAGAGGGACAACAGGGACTAGTGACTCCATGTACTGGCTCATCCTAGCCTCAAGGACTTCTAACCTGAGAAGGTTCAGACCTAAAGCAAGACAGGTCCCACTGTAATTCACTTGTCCCTCTCTTGAGTTATCCCGCATTTAATTGTCCCATGGTGAGTTGGGTGGAGGGTGGGTGCGATAGCCTAGAGATGGAGCTCTCACTTCACAATCGGGAAGCTGTGAGTTTGATCCTAGGTAGAGGCAGATATTTCTCTCTCTGGACACGTTGAGAACATATCTGCTGAATATAACTCCCCATTGGTGATAGGAAGGGTATCTGGCCAGTAAACACTCAGTTCCATTCAGTTGCCCAGCCTCCACTCCTCAAGGGATTGTGGGGTTGTTAAAAAGAGATGATGGTGAGTTGGGTGGGGTGAGTTGACTGTTGTGAGATGGACAGGGTTTGTTGGCCAGGGTGAATCAGCCATGGCGAGTTGTCCTACACCTCCTTTTGACTATAATCTGAGTTGGTTTTTATTTCACATGGTGTCTTATCTTCCCTTTCCTTCATGAACAACAGACAAAAATGACCCAGGCAAATACGCAGCAGGTGTCATTTTGTTCACAGTGCAGGTCATTGATTTAGGATTTTTCTAGACCAGGGGTCCCCAACCCCTGGTCCGTGGACCAGCACTGGGCCGCAGCATGCCAGAAACCAGGCTGTTCAAACAAGCAAAGCCCCATCTGCAGGATGCAGGCACCATGTGAAACCACTCTCTCATTGGTCCACGGGAAAACCTTTCTCCATGGAACTGGTCCCTGGTGCCCAAAAGGTTGGAGGGCCACTGTTCTAGACACAGAATTTTTGACTGTCATTCTTTTTTTTTTTTAAAGAGTAATCATTAAGTTTGCCTTACTATCTAGATATTGACTTCCTATCACTGAAATTGAAATATCCTTGGTAGTAAAGGGTAGACAACAGTTTTAACACTAGGAATTTAATTATATATTTCTGTTTAGCTCAATCTAGGCTCAGGTTAGTTTAGCAAGAAGAAACAGAAGAAAAAAAATAATCGTATTGCAATGTGGAGACCAATACCTCAGCACTTCACATTGTCAGATAGATGGATTATTATAAAGGCATTCAAATCCCACTGTTCTTTGTGGTATACAAAATGATTTCTAAAAGCCTCTCATATATTCCCACTAGTTGCAGAAGAGAGAATATGAAACATATAGTTTAATAAAGTTAGCACTGCACACTAAAAGGTTGGTGAAATATTTCCAGGATTAAAAGCAACCCAGCCTGAGAAATAATTAATTCCTATACCAATCCTTAGTAGCAACCCTAGAGCGATCATCAAATATTTAAGCAAAAGTAAGCCTTTAGGTTTTTTTTTTTTTAAAAAACAGGATATTACTGAAGGCAAATGTATTTCAACATTTTATTCTTCTTTGATTTCTCATCAGCAAACAATGGAGATTATTGGCGGCTTCTAAATCCAGGAGAATATGTGGTCAGCGTAAAAGCCGAGGGCTACACCACGTCCATGAAAAATTGTGCCGTAGGATATGACATGGGTGCAACCCAGTGTGATTTCACAATCAGCAAAACCAACTTGGCCCGAATCAAAGAGATCATGGAGAAATTTGGAAAGCAGCCAATGAGCCTCTCACTTCGACGGCTCAGACAGCGAGCAAGGCAGAGACGCCAGCAATATAGACTGCTTTCTGCAATGTAACAAATAATGCTATTGAAATTTTACCTTTAAACTGAAACCAACTCTTGTAGTAGAATATATAAATATTATATTTATATGGGTAAATATTTTTAACATGCCCTTTTTATTCATCTTGCTGTTAAGAATTGTATCTTGAAGAATATTTTTGAATGCACCGTTCAATGTTTAGATTTGTAAATTCTTGTGAAATTATTGGAATTAAGAGGCTGTCCTCTAGAAAGATACTACAAACTAATAAGTATATATATAGTATCTCTAATCCAAATGGAAAATATATATCATCAAAAAGCTGGAAAGCAACCTAGGCTGATAAACTAATGGATAATTGGCTTATTATGATTTTAAACAAAAACTATAATGCAATGATTGTCTAGCTTGTTATACTCTTATAAAGATTAAAATTACATTCAATTTACATTCAATTACAAAAAAAATGAAATCACTGCAAATAGGATATTGATAGTGGACGTGCAACATGGTTGATTTATAACATTAATTAGCTCTATTACTTTACTAATCTGCTTATGATAGTGCACTAAATGCTCTGAATTATTACAGTTGATTTAAGTAAAGCAGTGAATAGCAATCACTGTGTATTTCCTAGTTAGTTATTGGAATGTTTTTTGAGCTGTAATTACCCATTTATTTTTCAGTAAATGAAACTTTTGTAATTGGCTAAATCCAATATAGCAGCCATTTTGTAAATACTGTTTGCAAATACCAGTATGTAGCAGCCATTCTATGTAAGGAAAAAAATACCCTTCAGATGTGCTAGCATCTCTATCATTTAACATGTTGTTTCCTATATATAAGCCCATTGTGGTCAGTTTGTTATTAGTAGTAGCTTTCCAGGATTTTAGGCTGGGGACTTTCTCATCATCTACCATTTTCTTATCTTTTTAATTGAAGATCTCAGTTATTGAACCAGAGTCTTTTTTCTATGTGCTCCATTAAAACAATGGTGACACTTTTGTGTGGTATCTATAACTAAGTGTTGGAAGAAGAAATGACCCCTTTCTACTCTGAGAAGGAACCTATCACATTCATATTTACAATATAGCTAGCAGTGGACTGAAGTTGGCTGGATTAAATGAGATGGTTATCATTTGAGAACTCTAACATCAGAGAGTGATTCTTTTCTGAAAATGAACTAGCACAGGTACTATGAACAATTTCAAATCATCCGATAAACACGATATACTTCTGTTAATTATACTTTCAGCCATGTGTAGAAAATCAGAATAAAAATCAGAATATACAGAAGGTGATCTATACAGATGAGTCTACTGCTTTTGGTCAACAGAGCAGGAATGCAATATTATATGAGAAGGACAACAGTTAATTACCTCTGTAATAGACAATGGTAGAGTTAAAAATATTCCTTCACATGATTGTAGCAATCCTTACTTTTTGAAAAGCAGTTGTTCACAACACCATAGTTCAATATTCATATCAGTTTTTCTGCATAATTAATATTTTCTGGTTTTAAAAAGCACGGGAAAATAAGAAAAATCTGGGTCAGCTTATTAAGAAATATCAACTACCCCTTTTTAGCAAGGAAGTGATGGATAAGTAGGTTTGGTTTTGACACAAAATATTTTCTACAGCATACAGCACATCCTTATTGGTTCCAATACTGGTCAGCGCATCTTATTTCCATAAATTGGCCTATTCAGTCTCTGCCTGTAACATTCCCACAGTTTATATTATGATAACACATGAGTTCTACAAAGACAGACAGATAACAGATGGACAGAGATAGGACAGATACGAATTTATGCATAGATTGAAAACTTTCACATACGGTGTCTTCTTTATGGAATTTCTACATAGGAAACTACTTAAAATATGCCCATTGAATATATTTAAAATAGTAATCAAATCCCTGGCTGAATCATTGTAAACAAACATTCTTGGCGTCGTATAATTTCTTGTATTCAAATATCTTTGCAAAAGGTTAGAATGTAGAATTAAATTGATTTGTTTTCCTTTGACATGTCAAGAGAGATTCTAAACAATAAAACTGTGCCTGAAGGCAGTGAATCCATTATGCTTAATGCAATCGTGCAGCCGTGCAGATGTGAGTCAAGAATTCTAAGTGTCCAAAGACTTGTTCTTATTCAGGCAGACTTTATTACCTGAATTCACTATCATTTGTCAGAATTTGTTACTAGTGGATTGCTGCCTTGTTCGGAAGGCATTTATTTAGTGAACTTAGATTTTTGTATAGACTGCTTAAATCATTTCTACTCATTCCCCTGAATCCTTTATCAGGTGTTTATCAGATTTTATCATGAGGTGTACTTGTTAGTGGCTCAGTGTCTTTATCAGCTCATCTAATGAATTTGTCAACCTTCTTGCTTAAGGAGATGGCTATGCACTGTGGAAATGTATATAAGATGCAAAAGATACAGTACTTACTTTTCTAATTTCAGTAATCTTCACTGATCTTACCTCTGTAAGTCAAAACAACTGAGATATCTACCATTTGCCCTTACATCGGCCTGGAAGTTGTTTTATCTTTCTGCCCAACTTCCCTTTACTGAAAAATTCATGTGATATTTTGCATTTCCCCTAAAAATAGTGTGTGGAGATAAGAATGTTACCTTTACTCAAGTCCAGTCAACATTATCCCATCCCATCAACTAACAGGTATATGCAATGTATTGACATATGCTGGAGAAGAGCCACCTATATTTTCTTATATTTTTTGGGCTCTGTATATTAATCCCTGGTTTGTAATTCGTTGTCTGGATAAGATATGAGTTAACATTACCAATAAATGAAAAGATGACAAGAAATTTATGAACCTTCAGATGTGATTATTACTGCAGATGTTATGGTCTATTTAGGTTGCTATGTTGCATTAAATACTTCAATATACTGCTAACCATCATACAAATGCTTAGATGTTAAATAAATGAGTACATTATGTTCATTTTTTAAAAAACTTTTTTTAAAAATAATCTTCATTAAGAATTTTTGTTTTTGTTTCATACATAATGAGCAAGATACGTGAATGAGTTGCATTATAAAAATATAATATATATAAAATATCATTAACTACATTTTCTATATCTTTCTAATCTTTCTTTCTCTTATTTAACCAATCATATCATAAGTTCCAACATTGATAATATTTCGATTCCCCTTTATCTTTTAGGATCATAGTCATTCTATCCATTTCCGAGCATTCTATTATTTTAACGATTAATTCTTCTTCCGTTGGTGTTCCTTGTTGTTTCCAATGCTGCACATATATCAGTCTGGCTGCTGTGATTACATGCAAAATTAGGTACTGGATTTCTTTCTTGATCTTTTCTGAAGTGACGCCTAATAAAAATATCTCAGGTTTCAAGTCCAATTGCACATTTGTTATTTCAAATAACCATTTCCTAACCATTTTCCAGAAATCGTCGGCTAAGGGACATGTCCACCATATATGATAATAGGTGCCGCAGAGGTGATCACACTTCCAACAAATGGGCCTTAAATTTGGAAACATTTTAGCCAATTGTAATAGATTTCCTTTTCAAAGCTCCTCATGCCAGAGGGAATCCAGTTTTGTGGGGTTTATTCCCAGCACAAGGAAAATAGCTTTTCTCCTCTATTTGCCTCAGATACAGGTAGTCCTCGACTTATAACTGTAATTAAGTCTGGAATTCAGGTAGTAAGTCATTGCAATTATTAACTGGAATGCGTTGCAGTTATTATGGGTCACTACATAACCTGACCTGAATTTACAATACTTTTTGTGGTGGTTGTTAAGGAGACATTGAGGTCATTAAACAAATTCCTTATAACCAATGGATTTTTTTTGTCAGAAACTGGAAGTAAAGGCCGGAACCCAGCAATAACATTGAAAATTGCTGTCATGTGACAGCGGGATGCTGTAAACTCTGTGTGTGTGTGAGAGAGAGAGAGAGAGAGAGGGAGAGGGAGAGGGAGGGAGAGAGAGAGAGACCATAATAAGTTCAAAATTTTGGGAGGTCCTTTGTAATTTTGAATGGTTGCTCAGCAACCAGTTGTAAGTTGAGGACTATCTCTACTCAGTCCCATTTGTGTCTAAAATCTGGGACCATTACTCCCATAGGATTGAAATTTCAAAAATCTTCATATCATTTGCATTGGGAAACCTGTGACCACCACAGCAATATATAGCACCATCCTTCAATGTTGCCACACTGCCATGATCAGCTGCATTCACATGTTTTTTTTTTACTTCAAAAAACTTAATAAAGCTATTTTTTTTTAAAAAAAAAATCTGCATCCAAAAACAGTTTTTGCTAAAATTAACAACAACATCTGAACTCAGAGTGTTCCAAATTTAGCAAACCTAACTGCTGTTTGAATTGGTCATACCAGCGATCACATGCCCTAAAAAGTATAAAGATCTGTTTGAGAAATCAGTGAATCACAGCATGCTAAATAATCTTATGTTGATTATGCCGTAAAAACACTTAGAGTTGCTCCAATGTCTTTGATGAACTATGTTGGCTTGAAGAGTCATAGATCACATACAGTATATTTGGGTTGGAAATGTGTATATCATATATACTTTGTTTGAGGATTTTCAGTTTTAATTCTGTGGGAATGGAAGAAAAGATTCCCAATGGCACAGGCATCCAGAACAAGCCACAATGCCATTATGTGCATTGTGAAATTGTCTATATCAGGGGTGTCAAAGTCAAGGCCCGTGGGCCAGATCTGGCCCACAGGGTGCTTAGATCTGGCCTGCAGGGCCTCCCTGGAAACAGCAAAGAAAACAGAGCTCATGAAGGTTGCAGGAGGCCGTTGCAGCCAAAAATGGGGGCGCGGATGGCCTCCCGAGCTCTGTCTTTGCTGGCAGAGGGTTGCAGGAGGCCCTCGCGAGCTCTGTTTTCGGATGTGATAGCCTCCTGCAACCCTCTGCCAGCAAAAACAGAGCTCAGGAGCCCTTGTGAGCTCTGTTTTCACTGGCAGAGGGTTGCAGGAGGCCGTTGCAACCAAAAACAGAGCTTGGGAACCCGTTTTCACTGGCAGAACACCAGGCCATCACAGGCGCCCCCCGACATGAGTGACTTCAAGCTCCCCATGCCCACCCTGGCCACGCCCACCCCAGTCCAACTGAGATCAAATACAACCCTGATGCGGCCCTCAATGAAATTGAATTTGACATCCCTGGTCTATATAATAGTATCAGAATGTAGGACTAAGTCCAGGTGATCGTAGATTAAAAGAGCAGGATAATCATTTGTGGAATAATGGTCAAATCTCAGCAGACTCATTTGGATCATGAGCTTCTGAAAAGCAGTAAATGACTGGCATAACCAGGAATTTTGCATCTGGATGGTTAACCACAATGCCCCTATATGTAGCCTAGAGTTCAGTTTGGAATGTCAGAACTTTAGCCTGTAAACAATACAAAAATCTGACAATTCATCCATACAATGTTGATGAAGGTTTTGAAGATATCTTCCATCTTTCAGTTCCTTGATGGACAATATTATAGTTTGGCTCTGTTTTTGTAACTGGGTTAACATCTTGCTTCTGCCAAACTCTAGCTAAGTTAGACCATAAACATAACACATCTGTAAACTGTAAGCATCGTCAGAGAAGCAACAAAATGATATGCTTTCAGACATCTACTGTCATTACGCCAGTTATCAAGCACCCAAATGTGACTCTGGGGACGCTGCTACAGTTGTGTGAGGATCAGTCTTCTAAGTTATTTTTTTTCATTACTGTCATAATTTCAAATAGTCATTAAATGAATGATCATATGTTGAGGACTGCCTGCGTTAGCCACATTACAACAGGAATTCCAAGACTTTGGTCCCTGCTGGTTAGGAATTCTCAGAGCTGTAAATGGAGCATAATAAGGGTGTCAAATTAGGGAAGGTTGTGTTAGTTTCTTATTTCTTTAGTATTATTGTCACAGTCTGCCTTTCTGTTAGCTATGTATTTAACTTAATAATAATGTGAAATAAAATTCTCCAAAGAAGTTTCTATAATATTTGAGATAACTGCAAATGCAATAGTTTCCAGTGGAGTGGCTTTCACACATTCAAATTCACCAAGTTATTCACATACATACAGAAACCCTTTCTTAGTGTTCCCTTGGTAAAGTTTGAGAAGTTAGGCAGCCTTTTGAATCTAGATGCAGAGATTCTTGTTAAAATTACATGGAGTTGAAATTCAAAGGCTCAGTTTGAAGGCAATTCGGTTGAATCTTACCTTCAGCCCAATCATCAGATCAAATTGTTGAATCAATTCTGTGTTTATAAGCTGTCGTGCATGCAACTAAACACTTAACAAGAATTTAACCGTTCAAATTGAATTCATAATTTAATCAGTGATCTGAAACTTACTGATGATTCAGACTGGATCACACAGATGACTTGGATATTCTCAATACTTTCCTGTCTTGGAAATAAACTTCTTTTTAAAATGGTTTCTGAGAGAATCCCATAAATGATTTTACCCCCAGGCACCTTGTGAGTTTGGATGCATCTTTCTTGAATTCTTAACTGTAGTAAAAATAAATAAAAAATAAAAAAATATTGTAGTGTTTACTTACCATAGAAACAAGTAGCGCAGTCCAGGCCTAGGCTGCTGAATCAGAAAGTAAAGTGGTTGGATAGTTAATTAGATTTTAAAGATTTTCTTCTTGGACAAGATCTTGAGCTTTTTAAAGAAATAGAACATGAATGAATGAAAGAACACCCTTGCCTGAAGTTTCAGAAGTTGCATATTGGATGTGAATATTTAATGTCATGTTTATCAGAAAAAAACTACTATGAACATCTCCTATTATTTGGTTTAGCCCAGTGATGTCCATGGTGTTGGTCATTGGCTTCAAAATCATTGGTATGATTGGGTTATTAAGGCCCAGTTCCTTTTTTTAAACACGCATGACATGTTTTGCACACGTGTAAAAAAAGGCAGAGCTAGAATCACTCAGTTACATCTGCTGTTTTGAAGCCAGTGGCCATTATTGTGGACAGCCTAGTTTAGCCAGAGAAATGTTTGCAATTTTTACCTGTGGCTTTCTATTACAGATGTGTGCCTCTGTACAAAATGATAGTGCAAACATTTCCCCCCCAAATACTACCAATATTTGTTTTGCTAATTATTCAAAATGAAGTTTGTGTGAATAAGCAACACTTTGAAGCCTGGAAACCTTACAATAGCTAAAAGCCTTCTAATTATCAAGGATAATAGATGTTTAACTTTTTACAGCTCTTCACTTCATTTTTTTCCTAATAAATTCTTTTCAGTTAGCATCAATGCTTGTGTATAAGTTTTGAATAAATTTGTATAACATTTTTATCACGGGGGATTTTTTTTATGATTGATATGTCTGAGGAGAATTTTAATTGGGATGCTTCCTTATCTTATTTTATTCTATGCCAATGCAATTTTTTCTCCATTGTTGTCTAGAGCACCTAGTAATCTAGTAATCAGACATGTGTGAGAGAACCCCAAGTCCTAAAATACT
The DNA here is from genome assembly GCA_032468235.1 of Pseudoxyrhopus heterurus. Taxonomy (NCBI): domain Eukaryota; kingdom Metazoa; phylum Chordata; class Lepidosauria; order Squamata; genus Pseudoxyrhopus; species Pseudoxyrhopus heterurus. Next base: position 546,263 of record JANHJO010005662.1, on the reverse strand, counting down.
TCCTCAGCTTATTTTTAACTTGAGTTTTACTACCTTGAAATAAACATTTTGATTCATCTAATTCTTTACAAAGTAAATTTTATTTTGGATAAACTTCACATTTGGAATCTAAATTGCCTCACAATCCCTTCCTCCCACTTGTCTGAATACATCACCAAAAATCCATTAAATGATAAATGATGGTTTGTAAACCAGAACGACTGAATTCATACAACATACAAAGTCATAACCAAACAAATTGTAATTTATGATATGATTTAATGAGCGTGTTCATTAGAATTAAATGTGAAAACAACATGTTCCATTCTTGTAATATTCTGCTGTTTTCTGGAATAGGCCAAGCAAAGCATTCTGGGTGGTTTACCTCTAGAATAATGGTCCACAGAATTGAATTGTCCAATGGATTGTTCATTGAGACTGCTGAAGTCATTCTATGCTAGTAATACGATGTTCCAACTGATCATAAGAAATGTCCAGTGAGTTATTGTTGATAACATTTTTGACACTGGGGTTGCTGGTTGGATTCATATATCATTTTAATACCTAGTTTGCATCATACATAACCATGGCATGATTAAGCATCACATGATCACTATGAATTAAATTTTAGGTAAGGCAAAATGCCTGGAGTAAGAATAGGGACATCACAGGACTGAATGTTCAGACCTTGTCCTTACTTGAGGTTGGAGGATATATATTTTTTTTAAATCTATCAGAAGTTTCATGTACTTGTTTAACTTCTTTTTTTTAAAAAAAAATTGCAATGCCAGGGGCTTTTTTTGTTTTTGTTTTTTGTTTTGTTTTGTTTTGCAAGACATAAAAATAGAGCTGGAGGCTATATGCAGCCCATGGCAACAGAGCAAATATTGAATGTTAGGAAACTATTTTTTTTTACTTGAAGCCAGTATAGTTGAAATGGCATAAAAACAAATGAAAAGTTTTAATAGAAGCTGTAACAGTAAGTTTAAATGAGCACTGTGGGTAAGATAACTGCATCAGATGGTGTTATGAATGAAAAGTCTAAATTGTATCCTGTCATTTTCACTCCTGATCTTTACCCCTCTGGGTATAACTTGAGAACTTCAGTTTCGTGTAATGTTCTCTTTGGATAAGCGAAGTCTTGTATTCAGTGTTACATCTTCAATACTGTCAGTGGTGGGGTTCAAATAATTTAACAACTGGTTCTCTCTGAAAACGGATGAAATCTTCTCCAAAAAATGGCTGAAAATGGCCCAGGAAATGGCCAGAAAATGCCCCAAAAATGCCCCAAAAAACCAGCCTGAAAACGACCGTTTTTGGGCTGTTTTTTAGCCATTTTCAGGCTGTTTTCAGGCCTTTTTGCCTGAAACATGCCCAAAAAGCCCCCCAAAAAGCCCAGCCCGAAAATGAACAAAACTGGGTCAAAAAAGGGCCCCAAAACGGCCCTCAAAATGGCCATTTTTCAGGCCATTTTTTGGCCATTTTGGGGGCCATTTTGGGCAATTTCAGGCTGTTTTCTGGGCTGTTTTTTGGGTGAAAATGGCCCAAAAGACAGCCCAGAAAATTGCCTGAAAATGGCTGGAAATGGCCTGAAAAATGGCTGAAAAACAGCCCAAAAATGGCCCAAAATGGCCATTTGGGGGGGCGTTTTCTGGGCCATTTTTGGGCTGTTTTTCGGGTGAAAATGGCCCAGAAAACAGCCTGGAAAATGGCCCAAAAATGGCCGATAACAGCCTGAAAAATGGGCGGGGCCTGGGCCAGCCAGTGGTGTGATTAGCCAGTTCACTGAACTGGGCAGAATTTTAACAACTGGTTGGCCCGAACTGGTCCGAACTGGCTGAATCTCACCTCTGAATACATTAGTTATAAACACTACTTTGCAGATTAAAGGATATTCTTAGGGTTACTTCAGATGCTCAAAATACTTGTATTATTATTATTAGCATAGTTACAGTTCATACCTAATCTTCCTTGCTCAAAAGCAAGAACCATTGAGTTCAGTGCTGCAGACTTACCTAATTTTAAGGCCCATGAATAAGAGCAGAACTTACTTTTAAATAAACAATTTAGCAAACCTCTTTAGGATTTAAATCTTTGAAATAAAGTCTTTATCTGAGATGTGTTATTGTAAATGCATTTCCCTCCAAAAATTTGTCTATATATGACTGGGACCATACTTTACATTAAGTTATAATGTGGTTTAGTTGGTTTGGGATTATTGTCGTGTGAATCCTGCCATTTATTGATAAAATGTCTAACAGTGTAGTCATATAGCTACTGACTTGGAACTAACTGACTTCTTGGGGACTAACTTACTTCTGATCGATGTGCATAGGATAAAATCAGCAAGTGCTATCCAAAAATAAAAAGAACCTCTGTCCATCAGTCTAAAAATAACAATACAATGAATTATGGATGAAGTCAAGGGAAGGAAAGCCCAAAAGAAGAAATGCCAATCCCTTGAAATGCACAGCACAAACTACTCACTTCCTAGTTTCTCAGTCTCTACTATATTATAGATAAAAACTTTGCTTTCAACTTTCAATTTGCTCCATTTTCATTGTTGGTATGCTCCAGTTTCTATGTACAGATGTTCTCTTCCTAAACCTTCTGGTGTAGGGAAGAGCTCCTTTTGTGTGTTCTGTGCTCAAACAGAAATGTGTTTGGGATGCTTTGGCCATAGAAGAATGAAATAAAGCTGCTTTGATCTGGGTGTTAGAGATGGTGATCCAATAGATCGTTCCTGATGCCTCTGAACAATCAAGATGCGAAGCCAGATGTCTCCTAAACATAACTGTTTAATAAAGAAACTATAATACAAAAATGACAAAGTCTAATTGCTTCTTCTTTGTTAGGGTTGGATGCAGACACACAAGGAGCATGTCTGCACTGTATCAAAGCATGGTCTTCAAGCACATGGCATGGAGGAGAGCAGAGGTATTTAAGGTTACAGACAGAGCCCCTCCTCTTCCGGTAGGTGATCAGGCAGAAGTACCTGTGTGCCTCCACCTACAGGTATGGGTGTCAAAGTAATTCCCTGGTCAGCATCTGCCAGATATTTCATCTGACACTGGATATGGATTGAAATATGGTTATTCCAGGCAGAAGTGGCATGGGAAGAAGAAGAATAAGAACAAGAAAAGGCCAACACTTTGTGATGACAAGTATGGATACTTGGGAACAGCAGCAGCAGCAAATGGAGGGAGGGAGGGAAGATGCTGGATATATCAGGAAATGGGTGAGTCAGTGATATGCCACACATCAGCAGCAGCACTGATGGCAGAAAGAAGACAGAGGATGGAAGGAATGTGATGGTAAGATTAGGGAGGGGGTGTACCAATGGAATATGATGCACTGGGAAATTTGGTGGTAGAAGATTTCTGCAGGAAGAATATTCGAGAGGGTCGGGGCTATGACACGTAAGGCATGTCTCCTAATTTCTGCCAGCTGACATTCCTTGGCTGATGGGATCGTAACATACTCAACTTGCTGGTCCAAGTTGAACAGATAAAAGAAATTCCTGGGAGAAGATGGTGCCTTAGGTAGCCCAGTGTCATGGCCCAGGCTCTGGCCTCAGATTCTGATTCTGAAACTGAAGAAGTTGCTCCAGCTTAGCCTCTGGAATGTCAGCCTCACAAAGCATTAAACTGGACATCACATGTGGCTGATCAATCATAAGCACCATCTGTGCAGCTGGACCTGTCTGGTGAGGATGACTTAAGAACTCCTGGTCCCCGCATCAAAAGGAGAGTAGAACAGAGGAAGTCTATTAGGCTACTTGCCAAGCAATAGAGTAAACATTCCCAATTAGTGACAGCACAGCAGGCTGCATCCAGGGGTGGGCTGCAAAAGTTTTAGTAAGGGTTTCTCTGCCCAGTTGCTGGGTGGGTGTTGCCATGGTGGGTGCGGCCTAGTCGGCCTCCTGCACCATGGCGGGGGGTCATTTTCGCCGTCCCCGGGCTCCGGAGACTTTCCTGGAGCCTCTAGGAGGGTGAAAACGGCCTCTCCCAGGCTCTGCAGGCCCACTGGAAGCTGGAAATGGGCCCATTTTCAGACTTCCAGAACTTCCGGGAGGCCCCTGAGCCACTGCGCAGGCCCTGCACTTACCTGGGATCCAAAACGGGCCACGTGGAGACTCCTTGGAGGGGTGAGGTAGGATGGGAGGGGCCAGCCAGGAGTGGGATTTGGGGATTCGCCGAACTGGGCAGATTCTTAGCAACAGGATCACCCGAACCCGTTCAAATCCCCAGCAGCCCACCCCTGGCTGCAGCTTATACAAAAAAAATTCTTGCTTTACCTGGAGCTGCAGTGGCTCAAGTGGTAAGAACAGAGTACTGCAGATCAGCAGTTTGGCTGATCGAATCCCACCAGCTC
>JANHJO010005662.1:409725-428007 GCA_032468235.1 Pseudoxyrhopus heterurus | reverse complement strand
TCGATCAGCCAAACTGCTGATCTGCAAGTCTGCAGAGTAGTCTGCAGTACCTCGTTCTAACCACTGAGCCACAGCACATACAGTGCAGAAGAAGTACCTATACTTGACAAAGAATCAAAACTTTTAAATTTTAAAACATCCTAAAGAAAACATTATTTTCAGATAGTATCTGATTCCTTAGTCTCAATGCTTGTTTTGATAAATGCTTTTGTGTCACAGAAAGAGCTGCCAAACCTTCCAAAAAACGTTAAAATTAAGGGCATGCAAACAGCTGTTCAGAATAGGATTAAGTATATGCATTGACTCACCTCTAGAAGGGGATTAACATTTCAACTAGTATAAGAAGTGTATAAAATACCAGATTCAAAGAGTTCCAGTGAAATGATCTGGATGGCAGCACCTTGAAAAACATCTATCTGAAACCTGGAGAGATGCTAATTCAGAACTGACATTATGAGACAAGACACATAAAAGGTTTAACAAGGTAACTGTTCACATTTTATGTTGCAAACATTGGAAACAAGAACCAGTACAAGAAGATTTAGCAATGTTTCATTTCAACCTACCCTTGGTTTGTGAAAAAGATAAGTATTGATTTGCAAAGTTTCATTCTTACGACGGCAGTTGTACTAAAAATCTTGAAGCAATATTTTGTTATCATGCTGAAAGGCACCTATGCTGTTTGTTACACAGTTCCATACAAAATTTATTATGAGTAAATATGTGAATTTGAAAACTAAGTTATGATGTTCTTATATTTAATTATCCTTTCAAGGTTTTTTAAAAATAGTGTTAGTCTCTATAGAGAAAGAGTGACATTTTGCAAAATACCTGTACAAATTTAAATGTACATAGCTGAATAAATAAGAACTTTGGCATCTACTCTGAGTGCAATGTCAACTCCAAAGCTCAATCATGTCATTTAACTTTCCATTTTTCATGGAATGAAGGAATCTAGTTTGTTCATCTAAAGCCCTTCCCTCCTTCCTTCCTTCCTTCCTTCCTTCCTTCCTTCCTTCCTTCCTTCCTTCCTTCCTTCCTTCCTTCCTCCCTCCTTCCCTCCCTCCCTCTCTCTCTCTTTTCTCTCTCTTTTCTTTTTTCTTTCTTTCTTTCTTCTTTTCCTTTCCTTTTCTCCTTCCCTCCCTCCCTCTCTCTTCTCAGCACAACTAGTTAAATGCAGGTAATTAATTTTTGTCAATGAGTTAGCACTTAGCTGGTATTTCAAAAGTGCTTGGGCAACTGAACAATGTCTCATGACTCCCCAATAACAAAGTTGATGGTGTATTTGTTGCGTTTGTAAGACATTATAGGTACTGCTTGTGCTATCCTTAAGATGTAACATTTGTTTTTGCAAGACAAACTGCTGTTTGCCTCGAAGCCACTCAAGCTGAGGCAGAGGATCAGGCTGACAAAAACCATACCTGCGTAAGAAAACATCTGTGAGCACACCACATCAATGCAGAGAGACAGCAAGTGTTTACTTCTAAACAGATTTTCAGTAGATGCAGCCATTCATGAGGAAAATGTTTGAAGCGCTAAACAAGCAACATAGAGCTAAATCTTATCTAAAGTGGAGAATGTGGATGTCATTAATTACTCCAGCAATAAAGTCAATTGGAGAAGTGTCTCTTGTTAACTATCTTCTAAGGCTCAGTTTAATGGCTCATTTGCTGTGAGTAAACAGTCAGTCTGGTATCTGTTACTAAACAGTGTAAAGCTAATGAGAGAGAAGCATACAAACCATACCAAAAAATCACTAACCGGTGACTTATTCCCTATTCCACCTATTATTTATTTTCCTCACTATTTGCTGAAAGTTGCTGAATTTTCACTTAAAGATCTTTCTTTTTGGCCTTCTTCTTCATCCTAGTGCTTTCCTGCAGGTGCACATTCTGTTTTTTGGATCAATGAAAGCCCATTTCAGCCAACTGAACTAGTAACTGGGTCCAGCTGGATGATTTTCAGGTTTCCTGCCACCTCTGTTTCAGTCTTCTGCATGGGCATTTGCCATCAGTGTTAAAGTGGTAAGCAGGGCAGGCAACCATGTGGAGTGCTGCTCGTACAACATGGCCGCTGCCAGACTCTTATCACTGCTGATGTGGTGAAGAAGGGAAATGCTAATGACCAATGGGGCATGTGCATCTCCACAGCAGGTAAAGGATGCTGAACATTTTTGATGGTTGACTAGCACTATACAAGGCTGCTAGGCAGACAGTCATTCTGCACCCTTTTGATTTTAGATAAATTGGCGTGTGCTTATCACAGAGGACTCCAGTGATCTCCTTCCACCCCAGCCCTGTTGCATTACTTCTCCTATGCACTTCCTCATTAATGTCACAACTGCTTTGCAGATGGGTTCCTAAGTAATGGAAGGAATTTGCCTTCTCTAGATCTCTGTTGATGAACTGGATGGTGGAGGTGCTTGAGCTAGTCTTCTTGTTACTTCTTGATAATGACATGCAAACCAAATTGGCTATGGTGGTTGTTCCATGTGTGGACACACTGCTCCAGATCTTCCCTGGTGTTATCTGTCAGCAGGTCAATGTTGGCACAGAACAAGTCCCAGGAGGCATTATGATGCAGGCCACATATGATGGTACCCATGATGAGAATGAATAGCAATGGCAATAATGACAAACCTTGGTGCACACCAACTTCTACAGGAAAGATAGCAATAGCAATAGCACTTAGACTTATATACCACTTCACAGTGATTTACAGTCCTCTCCAAGTGGTTTTACAGCATATGGCCCCCAACAATTTGCATCCTCATTTTACCCACCTCGGAAGGATGGAAAGCTGAGTCAATTTTGAGCCTGGTGAGATTTGAATTGCTGAATTGCAGGCAGCCGGCAGGCAGCAGAAATAGCCTGCAGTACTGCACTCTAACCACTGCGCCACCATGGAAGATGTTGGAAAGGTCAAACGGCACTTCTCAATCAGCTACTATTATTAGCATAGAACATTTGGATCATTTTTATAAGTAGCTTGGACACACTATGGTCATGTGGCACATACCATGTCAGCTGATGTGGAGCATTGTCTAAAGCTTTTTCTAGATCTGAGAAAGCCAGCTGGGATGACTTATTTTCTCTGTGCTTCTCCACGAGCATCCGAACCACAAAAATCGATTTTTGTGATTGATATGGATACTGATTGATACCGATGTTAACAATATCATGAATGTGCTGGTTGAGGATCAAAAATTTTCATTGTGTATGACAGGAGGTGGACTGGTCAGTAGCTGGAACAATTTGCCAGGTCACTTCTGTTCTTAAAAAAGGGGACAACGGTACTCATGGCCCAGGCTGCAGGCACATGGTCAGAGTCCACAGTGGCATTGAAGAAATATGTCAGCCAATCAGCTGCTGTGTCACAAAGTATAAGGGGCTCATATATAACACCTGTAGGATTTGAATACATTGAAGCAATGGAAGTAGTCCTCAGTACCCACTGATCAAAAGTGTGGTTGGAGGAATGTTATTGTGTTGTTCTGCATTTGGGAATGACATATTTGGATTTATCAGCTAGATTTTCTTTGCCCACATAGCAGATCTCTCTGTTCTCCTAGTTTACCCAGTTTAGGCTATTCACCCCTTTCCTTCAGTAAGCTATAGAAAAGCACTATCTACAATAAAAGCATTAAGAGTAATGTAACAATCGGCATAAATGTGAATAATCTAAGCATAGAATGTGTTTTATCTTTCATCCAGGTACCTGAATTGAAAGCTACATTCCCAACTTTCCAAACACCATGACAACATTTTGCCCTTTTTTCTATGTCAAATGAGCTCTGTTGTGGTAATACGGAAAAAGTACTACAATTTTCCAGGTGAGCAACTCTGATTAGGTGGCACTATGGGTCTCTTCCTTCTGTAGACTGAAGACGCTAACCAGTGTATCAGATTAAAGAGAAATAAAAGAAGCTGCGGTCTGATGCAACTCACCAAATCTGAAATAATGTGATTTCTTTTTGTTAACGAATGTCTGCTCAAAGAGCATGCAAGAAGATATTTCAGGCTTAGTCTATTATGCAACAGGTGGTGAAAACCTGCCTTGTTCTGATGGGTCACTTTGACACTAAGCTTTCATTTTCTAAAGGAAAGAAATTGCATGGTCTATACTTGTTTCCATGCTTTGGCTTAATCTCCTTTTATTGGACATAGGCAATAACATGTTTAAGAACCAGCATGAGGTTCTTATATGTATGTTCTTGCATGTAAGAACCGGCATGAGATTCTGTTCTTGTATGCAGTCAGCAGCTCCAAAAATATGTGTGACTGTGTGCTAAACATACACAACCACCCTACAAGCGAAAGAGGACATATATTGTATATTTGAATTCAACAACTCAGAGATAAAAGAATTTGCTATAAAAAAAACTCTTGCTGAAAAAATAATGCATAACATAATTTAAAGGAAAGAAAATCACACCATTATTACATATTTTGGCCACCACTGAAATTCTACAAACTACAGTCAAGAAGATTTCCCAAGGTGGCCAGTTTTTAAAAGATTCAGTAGAAGAAACGGCTGATATAACATGATTTAAAGATTTTTTCCCCTCAAAGCATACTTTTGCTTATCTATGATATACCATTGGTTTTCTTCTTTTTCTTGATGAAATTCAAAACTACAGGGAAACAAAACTTCTGTAAAACAGTCATGGAGTCCTATTATTCTTCCTCTGCTGTATCTTCAACAGAAAAATCTAGCATGCTGATAAAACAACAGATAAAAAAGAACAGGAAGTCATAAAGAGATATTCTTTGGCAGTAGGACCTGCTGTTCTACATGCTGTAAACCTTTTGTTACCATTTTGATTATAAGGAGATGCCTATATTCCAGCTTTAAATGAGAATGGCAGCCGTTCCCCCTTTTTAAATATCAATTTTCTCAGACCGTAACATTGCATAAGACAGAGCTATACACCAATTAATTAGTTATTTAATGTTCTATAGCTAACACGTTTAGTTCCATAACATTTAGTTCAATGTTTACACAATTACCTTCAAATAAATTCGAGTTGGTTTTCGTATTTCCAACTTTGAGATTATCTTAACATTTTCATGATAAATATTTAGACTGTGACTCAGATATAGAGTCAACACATATTGACTCTTCTGGATGCCATTGTTAGTTTCAACTCAGCGTTATACTATTGCTTAGTAGATTAAGGACAAGAAACCTGTAGAAAATATTAAAGACAGTCCCGGAAAGACTTTCAAAATGTGAGATATTTATTTTTTATTTTAGTTATTTATTTGTCCAAACATACATAGATATATAAAGTGAAAAGTATAAACATGAAAGAAGAAAGTATATATAAGTAAATAAAGGGAACAGTAGGACAGGGACGGTAGGCACACTGGTGTGCTTATGCACGCCTCTTTTATGGACTCATTAAGTATGACGAGAGGTCCACAGTGGACAGTATGAGGTTGAAGCTGTGAAGATTTGAGGCTGTGACAACGGAGTCAGGTAGAGTATTCCAGACATTAACTATTCTGTTGCTGAAGTCATATTTCCTGCAATCAAGTCTGGAGCAATTTACTTTGAGTTTATATTGATTGTTTGCATGTGTATTATTGTGGTTGAAGGTAAAGAACTCATTAGCAGGTAGGACATTGTAGCAGATTATTTTATGGGCTATGCTTAGATCAGACCGAAGGTGACACAGTTCGAGACTGTCTAAGCCCAGAATTTCTAGTCTGGTGGCGTAAGGGATTCTATTGCAATTTGTGGAGTGAAGTACTCTTCTTGTGAAGTATCTATGGACTCTTTTGATTGTGTTAATGTCCAATATACAGTGTGGATTCCAGACAGATGAACTTTATTCAAGAATTGGTCTGGCAAAGGTTTTGTATGCCTAGTTAGAAGTACAGAGTTACCAGAGAAGAAGCTTCGCAATATTAGGTTAACAACTCTTAAAGCCTTTTTAGCGATGTTGTTACAGTGAGTTTTAGGGGTTAGATCGTTAGAGATGAGTATTCCTAAGTCCTTGACAATGTGAGGATTGTCAACTAGATCACTTCCTCTTATTTGTATTTGGTGTACTGATAGGAGATACTGAAACGTTACTGAGTTATTTTCCCTATTTTGAATGACCTTATTTTATGTACAATCCCTTTTTAAAGTGTCTGGCATGAAGTTTACAGTCAGGAATTTGGGCTGTATTGTTCTTCTGACCATGCAATTAATGGCAACCCTCACACCATTATTTTGTAAACTTAAATGTAAAAAGGAACGGCACGAACAATAAAAACTGAGATGTGAAAACAGAAAAATATTTAAACCTGAGTCAGAAAGTTTTGAATATATTCTTTGGTTAAAGGAAAATATAATCAATTAGACAACTTTACATTTGCGTACACAGCTGGCTAAAAGAAAGAGAATCTTGGCATTGTATGGCATTTCCTAATGATGATTGTTTTGTGTAAATAATCTTTAGCTAATCATTGCTGATTCAAACTGGATTATTTCTGCATTTGGTCTTTGGTATTGCAAACGCAAAAGGCAGTGTTGAGATGTGACAACAAAGTGTTATTTGCCTTTTTGCCTTAATTCTTGCAGGCCCAACCTTGGACTAAAAAGCATATTTGCAGCAAAACATAATTGGAAGCCATTTTTCTGATTGCCTCTAAGCAATGGTGAGACACATGTTCCTACAGCTGTCACTTATACAAAACCAAGCCTATCAACATAGCCAAATAAAAATAGTAGGTGGATTTAAAATATACACTTCAGTTATTCTTCAAGTTAGTGGCAATAAACATGTTACAAAAGCCTCTCATAATTCATAGAAATAAATTTTCAAGATCTGTAAATAGTTGCTGGAAGGATGCATGTGTAAGATATGACATTTAGAAAATCATTATGAGTGGGCACTTATGCTAGAAAAACCCAAATATGAATGCAGCTCCTTTAACATTAAAATTTGTAACTAATTCTAGGAATTGGTACATTAGCTCTTTATTCTGGAGTGGTGATTTGAATTGCAAATATCAGATAAGAACAATATGATTGTCACACATCCTCTTACATATACAGGATGAACCTTTTTGTGCATCTCCTTAGAGACAAAATAATGTTCCCAATATGGGTAGATTCTTGAAGATTTTTGGTTGCAAGCAAATCCTTGTTTATGTAGAAAGGTAGCAGTTTGAGGTGACTGCTCTTCTGAAAGCCAAATTCAGTTTTTTAACAGTGTCCAGTTGAAAGGGAAGGGAGAGGAAGCAGGTATATTAATTACTTTTCTAGCTTTTTTTATATCAAGATAATTACATCTGAACTGAGTTGCACCTGGTTCATATATAACTTTAAGCATATTGTGTTTGGTTGGTTTGATTTGTGTTTGTTTTAACAGAGGATTTTGTTCTATTCTATTCTATTCTATTCTATTCTATTCTATTCTATTCTATTCTATTCTATTCTATTCTATTCTTGTTTAGAACTGTGCTGTTATATCAATATATTTTTGATTCAGAAATAAAAAATCAATTAGAAGAAACCCACTTTTCAATTGACAGCATTTTTTAAAAAAATCTTGTGAACAGGAGAAGGGGGGAAAGTCTGTGTGAGCGCTCTGTCTGTCTACTAAAACATCAACTAAACAGTTCTGTCTGCATACAAATACTGATTGTGTAGGAAAGTGTTTTTTTCAGCAGTAAGACAGATTTGTGCCTCTCCAGGGATCAGGATGGAAGGCATCTCTAGGCCTATCTGGAATTCCTTGAGTGGTTATTTTTTATTCACAGTTTAACAGATGTTGGATAACAGTTTGAAAATCAACTCTGATTTATGAAACTATTCAAAGAGTTATACAATGAGGTAGAGTGGGAAACTAGTGCAAGTTTCCCACTCAGTTGCCATTTGCCTATTTTTCTGGTTCTTCAGTTTATGTTGTCTTGCCCATTCACTTTGACTTGAATGTGTCTGGAGACCTGTAGATTCACCACTACTAGCAATTTCTCTCAAGTCCCCATGCTAGAAGGCATTAAAAACAGAATAACAGAGTTGGAAGGACTTGGAAGTCTTCTAGTCCAACCCTTGCTCAAACAAGAGACCCTATAGCATTTCAGAAAAGTGGTTGTCCAATCTCTTCTTAAAAACCTCCAGAGTTGGCACCCACAACTTCCAAAGGCCAGCCATTCTACTGATTAATTGTTCTGCAGTATTCCAAGTGTGATAATATAATGTGGTACTAACACTGATTCTATCCCTTTGTTAAGGCAGCCTAGGACTGGGTTGGCTTTTTTTTTTGGCAGCTGCAGTACCCTGCTGGCTCATATTTAAGTGATTGTCCACTAGTACTCCAAGATCCCTCTCATATTTATTACTATTAAGCCACGTACCACTATTCTGTACCTGTGCATTTGGTATTTTTTTGAATAAGTGTAAAAACCTACTTTTCTCCTCAATGAATTTCATTTTGTCAGTTATTACTTATTATGTTATTGTTCTGAAATGTTATGGGGATATATGGTAGCCTCAGTGAGGCCTACCCAACAATATGGTAGCCTAGTGAGGCCTACCCAACAATTTTGCCTTTGGTCTCTCTAAAAAGGAGCTTCATTAATTCTAAACTCCATGTTTAAATCTTCTTATTCTTTCTCTCTTCTTCATCCATGCCACCATGTTTAGATGACAGTTTAAATATTTTTTTACTGTTACAATTTTCCAAACTTTCAAGTCTGATAACAAACAAATATTGTATATCTACTAAAACATCTACTAAGCAGAATCCTATCAACAAGTCTAAAATTATTACACCAAATATGTTTGACCAAGCCAACAAAAATAATTTTGGTTTTGAAAGCATAGGGAAGAGAGGCCTACATTACCTATAATTTACAAAACACTATTTAAAATTATATATTGTATATTTAATGTTTTAATTTTAAGGTTCTATATCAAGAAGAGGTTCAATAGATTAAATAGCATTATTTTTTAAAAAAATATTCTAAAAGCTATGGTATAGATAACGGAGTTCTTCATCAATGGGCTGTTAAAGTCTTACAGTAAATGAAAACAAGAGTGTCAGTTAGTCAAATACTGCAGGAGTTCAAGTTGATATTAACATCAAAGCATTCTGCATATTTTTCATTCCTTCTTCTGTAATAAGCAGTAGCGTTTGACAGACACACAAAAGCTCCATAGTCTTCTCCTGGGACCTGCAAGGCATCAACAATTTCAAACAGAAGCAGTTTCATTGCTTAAATCTATATAATTCTTTCAAGACTTTATTTAACATTAATATCATAGAATGCCATCTGAGATTTACAGTAAAGCTTTTTTTATTAAAAAAAAAGAATAAAATCTGAATTCACTTGTTAATATCATCGACTGCTTAAGTACCTTAATGGAAAATGGGAATGTAATAAGTAAATGAAATACTGTTTACGCTCATCATTCAGTGTCGTTGGGGAAAATCCAAAATATTTGTACAGGTAGCTTTGATTTCATTCCACCTTCGTTCTCTTGTGGAGGAATCAGGCAACCAATGCTAACTTCATTAGAAGACGAAGATTAGAAGACATACTATTTTTTTTTTTTTTAAACTTGCCTAGGAGATGAGAAAGCTGGAGCACAGATCTGGAGTACAGACCAAGATTTAAAGAATTCTGCAATAATTATGTATGTCCAAAATAACTTTGGATTAGTATATTTTAAATAATTACACATCTTTTTTTTTTTTGGTTCATCAGTGACCAAGCAGTATTTTGTAGGATTAAGAGATGGAGGCATGACCTGTTCCTCCTCCTGCTCTTCTTTTGCAAATAGTAACTGGAGGCCTTCTGCCCCCCAAGACTGTGTCTTCAAAACTGATAGTCTTCAACAAACCTTCATGGATTCATCAATTCTGTTCCTAAAACCATTTAAGTTAGTAGCCATCATCACATCTTGTGACAGAGAATTTCACAGGTTAGTTCTGCAATCTGGTAAATAGTACTCTCTTATCAATGTTCTATCCATTCCTAGTCAGTGTCATTGGATGGCCTCTGGTCAGCATTAGTATTATGAATTCTGCTGTCTGTACAGAGGCACTTGATCAGCAAAATTGTATAGTGCTGTTACAGTAGTTAATTCAGTCTATGTATATTAAAAGACGAGGAAATATTTGAAATAAGGAACTGCCTTTGTCCGACCAGATTAATGGTTTACCAGTTTAGTATATACTCTACATTTAGTGTCTTCAGTAAAATGTCTGGAGAGCTTCCCTTGAATGCTCTCAAACTATGCACTGCACATGAGTTTTGCCTTTTGTTTTAATTCTAATCGGCAGTGCTACCAAGACAGCCAGTTTGTAAATGGGCAACCTCCCCCTTGGACATAGGGTATCCATACTGCTATCATAAATATGTCCACTTGTCAAAGTCTTTGGGGTATTTCCTAATCATACTTAATTTAATCAACACGTTTAATATGCCAACAAGGAATTTATTATGGCAAGTTTATGGAATTTACTAATATTGGTATAATAATATTGTATATTATTATTGGTATAACATTGGTATCAAAACATATCTCAGTTCAGAAATTGTCACAAACACAGCAAAGCAGATGCTTACAAATATTTTTGCATGTTTTTGTGAGGTTTTTAATATGAAGAAGTTTGCATTCAAAATGCTGTGTAGACAAAAGATACAGACTAAACTTTGGTTTAATGGATCTCAGTTTAATAGCTTCTGAGACAATGCATCATTTTTTTCATCTGTACCTCCATCTAATATATCGTGTCCATTAAATCAAGATTTTAAAACAAATGACATTGTTTATATCAATATGTAATTATTATGCAGGTAAGTTAACTGATTGTAATGATACAAATTGACTACAAGTCAGTTTAGTCAATTTGTCAGACTACAAATCTGTTATACTAAATCTGACAGATTCAGATGAAGCTGATATCTAAATTGAACGGAATTCCTGTTCTCATGAATGGTCCATTCCACCAAGTTTTCACTATAATTCAGAAAGTTGTATAAACACATTTATGATAAGATGCATTCAGCCTGCATATGCTAAAAGAAGTTATGTACAACCTTTGGAAAAATGAAATTAAAAAAAGAACAAAGAAAAATGATGGAATAGACTACTGCCTAAGCATATATTACACTGGTTTAACTTTTTGTAGTTCCAAAATAAGATAAGAAGGCAATTTGGGATGAGAGTGTAATATGTAGGAAAGGGATTTGTATCTTCTTTCTTCTACCAGGTACTTAAAAAATATCTACCTGAGTACAGCAAATCATTGTTTTCTTAAAGAAAAAACAAATCCTATTGGTTTCATAAAAGACTGTTTTGTTTTATGGAGTGATGGTTACGTGGAATCCTTTGTTTTCATTTTTGTATTTCTGGTCACCTTGAGGAAAGTTTGGAAAAGTCACAGAAATGAAAGGTTCCACTTTTCATCTTCTATGTTATGGAATTCCAGTCTAGACTAAGTTGGAAAAAAAAGGAATAATATTATTTTAAAGTATGTCCTTAAGAAGAGTCAGTTAGATACTGAATCATTAGGAGAACAAAAGAGTTCTCATCCATTTGATGGGGAAGTTTAGTTGTTATTAACCAAATCAATGTTCTCCTTCCTTTTCCCATAACTTTGGCATATAAATAACTCGTTTAAAGAGATCATATTTATACTTACGGAAGAATTTTATTTGCTTGTTAAAATAAGCAATTAGTAAACAACAGCAGAGAAGAAACAAGATTCTTAGAATGCCACTATGTTGTAACAATATACTTGAATATTTTTTTTAAAGATCTGTTTCTGAGATCTTTTGAGATTTTATCTCAACATTTGTATCCTGAATTATATAAGGGAAAGCACTTTTCCTCATCAATTTTATTTTTAAATCTGGTGAGAAGTATTTATAATGACCTTTGTAATATATCCTCGCACAATCTAAAATAACAAAAGTGAGGCCCAAAGGTTTGTTTCAACGGCACAATTTTTAATTTGTTTTTCTTCTTCTTCTTTAACTTCAGCTTAAGAAGTAATAGAATGCTTCTACCAAAGACTTGAACAGAAGAATGTTGCTATTGCTCACTTTCGTTGGTTCTTTAACAAACCTTTAGAAGAAGTCAAAGTCATGTCCCAAGAGCAGGCTGGCAGGCATCTCTACAAACTATACCTATGAAGAAAGATCTTCTGTTGACATTAAAAGATGGTGAAACAAAGGACCTTAAAAAAAAAAAGAAAACAATATATTCTGAGAGAAAGAGAGATTAAGACCGCAGAGTCACTTCCAATCAGAAATCCACCATTTAATTACAACACACAGGAAATTACAGAGTGAATGGCCAGGACAGTGATAAGAAACTGACACTGGAAGATGACAGGTACTGAAATTCGACCACTTCATCACAAAGCTACTTATCACAAGAGCCTGTCTGGAAGGCTGACAATCTGATTGTACTGTCAACTCAATTCATAATTAATATATTTATCAAATTAATTACTGAAAAAATCTCACTGGCGCTCGCCATAAAACAGTGGCTAAATTCATTGCCCGTTGGCTTCGTTTACTGCTAATAACTGTGCTGTCAGTTTAATGAGGGCAGTGATTGGGCCCTGTTTTAGCTGCATGACAGACAAATTGCCCTCTTATAGAGAATGATACAGAGAATTTAAGAGAAGAAAAGAAATATGTCATTGTTTGGTGACAGCCACAATCGCAGCCTTGTCTCGGAAACTTAGCATCAATTCGGACATACATGAAAGGGAGGTTGGGAATTCTTTGGGCAGTTAAATAAATACTTTATGAAATTCTTAGTGATCCCTTCATCTGAAATGACCTACTGGTGTAGTGGATAACTTTCAATAATTCCTTGTTTATTACAATGCTTGGCAAAAACCCATGGCTTGGCAAAAGGGAAAATGCTCAGAAAAGCCACCATTTGAGAATAAATAAAGACTAAACAAACGAAGCTGTACATTCTTCTGTTTCTTGAAATGGAGAAATCTGATCAATGCAAAAATGCAGCTAAGATTACCTGTATCTTTGTGCGCTCAAAGGTATGACTTGTCAGCTCAAAAGAATTACAGGATTTGAGCTGCAGTAAATAGGCATTCTCTTTGTAGTTACACCTGGTGATACCAGTAGAATATTTATTCATTTGCTAAGTTCAGGTAAGTTTGCATGGAGTTTTGCAAGATACAATATGACATTTTGAAGACAGCACATATTTGGAATATACACTAACACACAGGAGAAAGTTTAAAAAAAAATATGCCCAAGATCCATGACGTTGCTAATAGTCAGTAAACATTCCTGGTCCAAAATAGCAATCTGTGTATAAAAGGTCTTTCTGAATTTTTACCTTTTGTCAGTAGGTATGGCATATAACTAAATCAATCAAAATACGTCAAAGTGGACTGGTTAATCTTAAGGTATATCACTTCTGCTAAATAAAACAGATGAAAAATCTGACTACAGGAGTTTTTTGAGATGTAATTATTATGGGGTTTTTTTCATGAAGCTAAAAATATTAAGATTAACTTTGTGCTGTTGATTGCCTGAAACATAAATAGGGCTAATCCAAAATGGGAATATGACTTGGTACACAAAACAAGCACCATTTCCTTGAATTCAAGTTAGATTTTAAGTATCTTCTCTAAAAAAGGTGGTGAGTTGGACCCTGGTGATGGGATTTATATGAATTAACACACACACACACACACACAAACACACACACCCTTGTGACTGTTTTGTGTGTGTGTGTGTGTGTGAACAACATTATAAAGAGTAAGAAATAATAAGTCAAGAAATAAAAGCATTTGATAAAAAAGCAAAAAGAAATATAGCTGAAACAAGCTTAGGCCAACAACATTCGCTATTCCTCTCCATAACTTTCCGTCCTATGCATCACTTCATACAATGCTTGTTGTTCTTTAAATTTCTCTCTTTTTCCGGATCTCATTAACTCCATCCAACCACATCTTTCTCAGACTTCTTTTTCTTATTGATCCAGTCAATCTTCTTTGAAATATTGCTCTGCAATTTGATCCTTATTCATTCTCTCGGTATGGCCAAATCACTTCAATATACCTCATTCATGCTGGTCACTCACTTTTGTATTCATTCCATCTATGAATTTATGCTTCAGCCAAATCTTCAGAACTGACTGTTTTCTAAGCAAATGCCCACCAAACAGTCACCAGTTTCATTCACTCTGGACCAAACATTTTTTTTATGTATTCTCTCATCTCATTCCCAGCCACCTGTTCATGTCATCTAGCAGATAATTCATTCAGAATGTTGCACTTTTTTTTTTTTACAAAACTCTACTCTGTTTTTTTCTATTATTACCATTCACTAGTGTGTAACCTGCAGGTATCATTGACCTATGGATTCCAACTTTCTTATGACCCACAACAACCTAGAAGTCTCCATACATAATTTCTGATGCAGCCTTGCCCTTTCATTTATAATTAAATCTACATTTTTGCTCCCCTGCATGTACTTAACAACTGTACTTAAGCAATGGCTATCTTAGTTTATTATATCATTTCCCCTTTTCTTAGTTTTACAGATGCACAACCTTTTCTTTCTCTTAATTCAGTTATTCATCAATACTCTTTACTATATTCTTCAGTTACATGGAAGATCTCAACATATGTCATGATTATCACCAGAAGACCTAGAGGTATTAATCTCTATGTATATCTGTATACTATGTGTGAGTTGGGTGGCTATATAAATTCGTTTAATGAATAAATAATAAACATGTTGTTGTTGTCAGTATAACTGGTGGGACTACAAAACAAGCAAAGGCCATACAGTTTATTGAGTTGATTGTATTAAGCATTTCAAAATATATTTGTGGTTACCTTGCAAGCAGACAGAATTATTTAGATACCTCAGTAAGGAAACTATTAGGGCTGTTGGGACAGCAGTCATAGTCCTTTCAATATTTTGGCCATGGAACATGAAAAACAACATATTCTGGTCTCATTCATTGGTTTAGGGATTATTTCTCCTCTTCCTTCTCCTCTTTTATTTCTTGTTCCTCTCTTCTTGTCCCCCCCTTTTTTTCATCTATATAGCAATTGGTTCAAGAACCAAGAAACTTGAATGGTAGGCTGACCTGAGAGACACTGACTGACTCACCATCATCCAGTGAACATTTATAACTGAATATCAACCTGAACCTGGACCTCCCTGCTAGATAGACAATATTCTGTCCTCTTATACCAATCAAGGAAAGAACCATTGCTTTACTCTCCCATTAATGTAAACTTAATTGCTACATTAAAAGTTTTAAGAACTCAGCAGTAGAATTGCAGCACATTTTTGTCCCATGTATCAGCCAGGTGACCAATAATTGTTGTTCAAACAAAAATCCCAACAAGAGACAATCACACTAGTGTGAACTGCTTGTCACTTTAGGACTCATCCTTTCATTCTAGAATTGATCTTTTTCCTTTCTTTTCCCAAAAAATTCCCTTCTGTGTTTTGTCTTTTTCACCCATAGCCCTGAGGACTGGGCCTGTCTCTTTTTAAAACTGATGTGAGCCACTTTGGAAGACAATTGCCTAAAAAGCAGGATAAAAATACAATCAGTGAAATAAATGAATAAAATATTGTGGAGCTCCCCAGCCAGAACTTTCTGTGTTATATAGCCTGCCAAGTAATCTCTAAGGGAATTTCCCCAGGACTGAGTTATAGTGTTATCCACTATCCTATTCTTGGTTTCAAACTACACCAGCATGAAATTGGCTGCCCCATTGCTGATCTGGTCCTATTCCCAGGCAGTGCCAGTCACCTAACTTTCTAGAATAAAAAAGTCTGGCAAAGCTTAATTAATGTGTTATATCTGAAGGCTGTTCTTGGAATGTGGAAATACTACTTTATAGCTGGTATAGCTGGTAGAACTGAAGATGACTTAAACCTGTATGAGCTGTGGTTGAAATGAATGCAAATATCATAGGAACAAGACAGGGGAAAAATACACTGCCCAAGCATGTTTGTCTCATGGTTAGATGCCAGCAAAGAACACCCTTAAGCAAAGCTTGCTCCATTCAGATGTAATGGAAGATATTGTCCTGTCCGCATTACTACAGTCAAACCATCAGCTTCTGCATAGAAGATGAAGACATGAACATCATTTTCTCCTTAGCCTCAGGAAATAAAGTGTCTTAAATTGCCTTGGAATCTGAATTCTTCACCTTGGTGTTGTTACATAAAGCAATATTCTGTTTCCAATAATGTGTTAAGGGATGGACAAGAATCCCACAGCTCATAACCTTAGCTTGCATATTGAATGCCAGTGTTGACATAACAATGCTAAGGTTTAAAATTGAAACAATGTAGAGAATGATTTGGGTTCTTTTTTAAAAAAAAAATACTTTCCAGAAAGACAACTATGTTACTCAGTTGCTGCCAAAACAACTAAGAGACCTCTGGCTTTAGTGGAAGTAGGTTTTTATTGGCAGAAGTTTAACCAACATCAACCTTGTTAGTCTTTTTGTTTTTCTTCACCACCTTTTGATCTCCCAAGAATCAAGCTTCGTGTAAATGCTAACATCAACTAGGCATTTTCAGAAAACTAATAAAGCTGTATTTGTGTCCTACCTTAAACCACACTGCTATCATTTGTCAGGGATCTGTATATATTATTTGCGTAATGAGATCTTATACAGATTTCTTCTTGTAAAGTAGGGGTGGGAACCATAGCCCTTTTGTGACTCGTGGACTGAGACATGCTGGCTCAGGAATTCTGGAAGCTGAAGTCCACAACCCAAAAAAGGGCCATGGTTCCCCACTCCTGTTGTAAAGAAATGTAGGTGCTTCAGTGAAATGTAAGTAATCAAAAATATTCTTTTGATCTGGTCAGACCATAACATTAATGCTGTGAAAAATCAGCTTGGCTATCATATGTTATCTATGAAAAGCCCAATGTATGGTGTAAATATAACTAAAATCACCGAGGAAGGCAGGGGCAGTCGTTACAAAAAAAATATTTTTCAAAGTAAAATCAAAACAAATCATTCTTTACAATATTTTTTTTTTGATGAGCAACCTTTTTTCTGGCTTTTCAGTTCATTGAAATTATTAATAGATTTGGGGTTTTTTTTAGTCTCTAAATATATACTAGAATGGATAACAGGTACTTGAGTAAATGAAAAAGTGATTTTGGATATGGTGAATGAACAAATTACTGGCACTTCTTTTAAATTGCCATATTTCCCATAAATCCAGATGAGATGCAATTGGATTTACTTATCCATAGAGGGCAATGTCTTTCTTAGAAGACAGCATACTTAAATATGAAATGGATAAAATACTTCTGCCTATATATTTAAAGTTTTCTTTCTTTAAAAAAAATAGGATTTAAAATTCTAAACAGTGAAAATAGAGTTTTAGCACACCTACCGTGGTCTGCTCCTATGTTTGAAAGATGGCAAAAGGGGAAATTAAAGTAAATGCCCTTTTTTAAAAATTATTTCTCAAAGAAAATAAACCTGTACTACTTTTCCATGTTTTGTTTGCTCTGATATTTATTCTGGGATGGAGGATATTTTATTCTCGTGTTTAATACAGGTAGTAAACAGGTACTGTTATAAGCTGCCTAATCCTATGAACAGGATATTGTATACAGGCAGCTTATAACAGTACCTGTTGTATTAAACATCATGATTATTCATTTAGCAACTGCTCAGATGAATGACAGCACCCAAAAATGACTTATGACCAGTTTTCACACATACAACCATCTTAGCATCCTCCATAGTAACATCATTGAGATCAGGTGCTGGGCAGCCAACATGTATTTATGATTGCTGCAATGCCCTGAAATCACATGGTCATCATTTGTGACTTTCAGCTGGCTTCTGATAAGGAAAGTCAATGAGGAAGCCAGCAGGGAAGGTCACAAATCATGATCACATAATGGCTTGCTTAACAACTGTGGTAATTCACTTAACGACCATGGCGAAAAAAAAGTTATTGAAATCGGATGCAGTCATTTAACAACTGCACTGCTTAATGACAAATCTTTATTTGTCAATCCCATTAGTGGTCATGAGTCAAAGACTACTTACATATTACATAGCAACATTCCAGGATTAACCATAGGATGTGATTTACCAATAACAACTCAATTATTATGACAATCCAAGCTTCTTGATACCATTATCATAAAATCTACGATGAAAATGTTCATAATGATTTCATTTAATTCTGTATACATTTCTACAATGTAATAGCAATAGCAATAGCAATAGCACTGTATTTATATACCGCCTATCAGGGCTTGCAACCCTCTCTAAGCGGT
>JANHJO010005662.1:393505-409270 GCA_032468235.1 Pseudoxyrhopus heterurus | reverse complement strand
AAGAAAGAAAGAAAGAAAGAAAGAAAGAAAGAAAGAAAGAAAGAAAGAAAGAAAGAAAGAAAGAAAGAAAGAAGATGAGCAGGAGGAAGACTCCACAACTTCAGTCACACATAAATAAATATCTGGACAAAGCTGGGTAATAAGCTAGTATCATATAATATTACCATTTTTATCTACTTCTGTATTTTGACACTGATCATCATATAAAGGAGGAATGGTGGTTTCATTTTGCATAATATTTGCATGAGATGGTTGAGATGCACAGAAGTATGTTTTAAAATAATGATCATACGTTAAACAGAGCTATATTTCATAATTCTGGACTAGATTATAAACAGTTTATCCTTCTGCTTGCTGTGTATTCCTTCAAAAGGTTTTGTGCAGATGAACATTTTCAAGGCCTCTATCCTTTTTTTGTAGCCTCAGGACTACCAAAATTCCCTTAGAACATTCACACACATGCGAAAGCTATGTTTTTGCATTTTTTTTAATGGCTGCATTATCGGAAGCTTTGCAATGATCCCTAATATTTCAAAGGGTAAAGATCATCTGTTGAAAGTCACTTTCCAGTTAACTAAAGATAGAAGCAAACACAAACGAGGTATTGATAGCTGTATATATCTAGAGGGGATCAATTCTTATTGTCCTTTCATACTAATATTAGAATAGCTAAAAATAATAGTATAGATCATTTAATCAGACAAGATTTTGCCTTCAAACAAGTCTGAGAGTCGACCATTTATTTAGCATTCTCAAGCTAACACACTCAAGGCCCACTTCTGATAACTTGCAAAAATCTAAAACTCCTCATTAAATGTCAGATAAATTGACTAGCCTAAGGGGAAAAGGGGGAAAGAGAATATGTGAGCTGGAGCCCAGTTTCCTATAATTAATGGGCTCTGAATAAGCAGATCCAATCCAACCTGAGTGAGAATAAAATTACTGCACCTAGCAAAGTTCAAATAAGAAATATGTGAACTTTAAAGTGCTTGAACACAAATCAAGCTGGTCAGTTATTATAAAAATCTTCCAAAGCTCAAAAAGCTGAAGCTCAAAATGACCTTTTTCATTAAGCTTAGTAAAGCCTTTGAGAATAGATTCAAGCCACAAGGTGTTATATTTTCAGTATACTCCACTCGTAGGATTTGCATCGCTTCTGGGTCTGTTCTGGATCTGTTCCATCATTTCAAATTCCCACTTTCATAGGCAAATAAAATCATAGGATCTTATTTTTATTGATTTACTTATTTATTTGCAAGAAGCCAAACAAAATCCTGCAAGGTGAAACCGCGTGTGGAAGGGGCATTGATGTCTTGTTTCTTCTTTCCTGCTGTATTTTTGTATTCAGCTGTTGCAACACAATCTTGAACCAATGGAATGAAGCATCTGGGCTTTCTTGCTCCACCTGTCTGCATAGGAGAAAAATTCTTGCTGTTCCTGAATATGTGAGAAAGAGAAGATTCAGTTCTGCTATCTAGCGCCTTCCCCATGGATGTCTTCTCCAGTGGTCAAGCTGTGGGATTTCCCATTGTAGATCTACAATCTTGATTGCTGATTGTTTTGCTATCCCATTCAATCAAGAGGTTCTTTTCCCACTCTTTCTGAAGAAAAAGAGATCAAAGGTGAATCACGTTCTACTGATGCTTTGACAGCATTTACCTATCAAATTACCATATTTCAAAGCCCATAAATGGAGTAAAAACCACAATGAATCATGTCAGCATGCTGAAAAATTAACCTTGTTAACAGAAAATTAGAGTACATCATTAAAATAAGGGTTCAAACCCATTCAGAATGAGGGTAAAACCGAAGACCAGTCTATAAGTGCCCTAAGTCTCTTTTAAAAGCATACACAAGTGTATAACAATGATTGTATACAAAATGTCTCATGCACAAACTTTTCTATACATGAAAGAGCTAGTTGGAGGTCTAAATAGGTTTAAATCAAAATACGTGTTGGTCTTGATAATGGAAGAAATCCAGTTTCTTTGGCCCAAAATATGATGCATGGTAGAAATGTTGCACTCTAGGGTAATAAAAGTGGGACAAAGCTCAAGACATTGATAGAGACAATTACCTTTTCTGGTCAACAGATATGGAATCCTCTATGTCTGGAGGGAGGGTCAAAAAATTCAATATAGTAGCCGTGGAATCAAATCTCCACCTTTTTTTGCATATGTGTTGAAATCACATGCCAGTAAAATGGCTTCCACTGCAGAACTGCAGTCAACAATAGTTCCCTGTTGCAGATGCTGCTGCTATATGAGTTTATGGGAAGAGAATGTCATTGATAGATGGAATATCAAGAGTTTAAAGGACTGTCTTCAGGCAGTCATACAATAATACCTAGAAATAGCACGCTTTTCTAGCAAGCAGACGCTGCTAGTTAGTTGAGATGATTTCTCTCTCTTTCTCTTTCTCAGTGGCTGCTTTTATGTAGTTACATTAGTGTAATACGCAATTCATTTTAAAATTGTATTCTGTGTGTGTGTGTGTGTGTGTGTGTGTGTGTGTGTAAAATGCAAAGAACTTTCTGAAAAGCAACATGCAGCACAAGGAAAAGTATTCACTGCATTTACAAGTGACACATAACTACGTACAAGTATACTTCAAGGATAATCTTTATATAATTTTGCTTATACACATATAGTGGCATTTAAAAAAAATCTTAAGAGCATTTTCTCAGAAGATGCTGGTCACCTTCAAGACTGCTTTTTTTTCCCCCAGACATTCCAGGGAGATGAAAAAAACAGGAAGAAGAGTTGGACCTTTCAAGGTAATACAATAGGATTTTGAGAGAGTCACAGGGATATCAATTACGATAAACTGAGCCTTGCAACAAGGAGATTAAGGCATGGATTATCAGCCACTTACTATGTGTCATACAGAAGAGCAGAGTTTCAGATGTGAACTCTACTTAATCTAGTACAGCAGCCTTTTCTTGAAAGGATTAATGAGGCCGGGTTCCAGTTTGGCATTCTAATGGGCATATGATAATCAAGTTTGAGAAAAGAAACAAGTAACGACAGAAACATCAACGTTAGCCATTAAGGGATTTAATAACAAATTATCCATGGCTGAGTTAAACCAAATGACATCATTTATGTGCCGTGCTTAATTAAGGAAGCATTGTATTCCAATTAAAAATAGGCTGCGCTGAAGATATTGTCGTGTGGATCAATGGGAGCAAATGTGAACACAGCTTAGATTGTGCATTTTTTTTTTGCGAGTAAAGAAATACTGCCCTTATGCCCTTCCTCTACATTTATTTGTTTCTTTAGTCTATTTCAAACTGCCCAACTCCACCCTGGGCAGATAAAAGAAAAAGAAAAAGAAAACAAGCCATATTAAAAAAAAAAGAAGACTTCTGACCAGAAGACAAAAACAAACAAAGCAAAACAAACAGCAAACACAGGAACTTAATCACTGTCCTACTACCTAGGGCCTGAGGGAACAGGTATTTTAGAAGTTTGTGGACAGTCAAAGAAGTAGAAGCAATACAAATTTTCTGGAAGTTATCACTCTAAAATGAAAGAACCATCACCAAGGAGTCATCCTTCCTAGGTCCCTCAAGGTGATGATGCTTATTTGACAGGATTATTCATTGAATACTGTATACAAAGATGCCCCACAACCAATGAGACTCCCTTAGATAAGCATGTATCTTGTGTCATCATAGCTAAATTTGCATCCTTTATCTAGCAAGAGGTACATTGGCAGTAAAAAAAATCCAATCAAAATGACAGAAAATCCATAACATCCATTCAAAATAATGTGGAAAGTTGCTTAAAATACTGTGTGATATTTTATGCAAAATATTCAATCACATTGATTTTTTTTTACTTCCCAGATGATGTAACAATAAGCTCATCCTGGAAAGATGGAATTAATTTTGAGAGGTCAGGGCTTCAGCAAGCAAATTTAAACCCAGCCAGTCAAATTCAAGTAAAGCAATTTTGTTTTTCCAACTTCTGATCTTTTCTTGCTTAACTTCTTCCAAAACTTAAATCTTGGAAGACATGTTATATCAGAGAAACCATATAGAGTAACAGAAGACTCCACTGAATGTCAAAACATTCCTTTGAAAATGCAGTTATACCTAGGCATATTAAGGAGCATAATTAACCACTTTCCTATGCTTGCTATCCACCTTCAAATGTGTATGTGTTAAATTGTACTGAAATTTGGGGGCTGCTAGGCAATACAAGACAATACAGGGTAGGTGGGAAGTAAAACTTAGATTTCTGAATTTCCTAGCCTGTTGTTCTTTTAAGTCTCGGTGCTGTGATTAAACATCAGATGGAAATGCCAAGTACTATATTTCCAAATTAATATTTTGGAGATCTAGATTTTTTTAAATAAAAATCATTTATTTCTTTATTACTTGATTATTAAGCAGCCATGCTAAAATCCTTAATTTGATTAGTTCATAAATGTGCCTTAACACTGTTCACACTGCCCTTCCTCCGCTTCACTGACTGGTACTGTATACTGGTACACCTGAAGTATATTTGTTTCCATGGAATGACTGAGCTTATTTCTTTTCTGCTTTCTTTTTGTTCTTCCTTTTCTTCCAATATGGGAAGACTTTTCTTCCAATATGCCCATGCAAACCAGTCCTGAGATGTCATATAATTTAAAAGTGTACAGTTTTTTGCTTCCATAGTAAAAAGAACAGACCAAACAACAAGCTTCTATTCAAGGCTAATTCACAAAGTGGTTCTGCTGTGTCTCACTGACTGCTCTCTAACAAGTGCTCCATTCATGGTAGCTTTGTGCAGCTGAGCTCTTTCTACTCCAGCCAGTGTTACAGACCTTTAATCAAACAAATGTACAAGGAAGCTCAACTACTTAACCGCTGTGCTTGTTCGGTGGATGGAGGTAGCCAACTATAACAAAAGAAAAAGAAGGAGGAAGAAGAAGAAGAAGAATTTTATCCAGCTTGGGGAGTACATTTCCTTTCTGTTGTTCTTCACAAAGGGCAGGAGGTACAAATGGCTTCCTATCTGTGTCACTGGGAAGTGGAGGGCAATTTGTTTCTATTAAACAGGATGAGTCTAGCTTTCATTTTGCTGGTTTTCCCACTCTTTAACCTGCGTCAATCACAGACTTTAATCTGAACTGCCTCTTGACTGTATCTAGCATGCATGGAAGAATTCCTTTCTTCTTTTTATTTTTTTTCCTTTTTCTTCTTCCCCTCCCCTTCTCCGTCCGCTCCCCAGTGTTCCTGTAATTGTGAGAATCCAAGCAAAAGCCCTAGAGTATTGGGTTCAAAACACAATCCTGCCATTCTCAGAATAGTACAAAGAGTAAACTTGAATGCGACATTGACTTCTGTTAGGCCGCACCTGCTGGTGATCTCTCTTCTTCTTCTTCTTCTCCAGTTCATGGTGGGGTCACTATGCTCTGGTAACAATGAGAACTGCTCCCTGTATATTTTCAATTCACAGGGAGATGAGAGCTATAGTGTTTGACCTGTGAAATTTAGTGTGTAACCGATAAAGCAGGGAAAAACCAACAAAACACCAGGATCTAGGAACTGGGGTATGAAGGACAACAAAGTGTTTCTGAAACCCAAGTCACTTTGAGTTCTGCCCTCATGGTTTCTTTTTAATCAAGAGTAAAGCCTGCCGTATAAATGCAATTCAACTTTTTGGAAGAAAATTCAGACAAGTTAGGTCCACTAACAAGGTTTAATCAAAGACATTTTCAATACTCAATATCAGTCCTTAATAGTTCTGTTTTTTCTGGGCTATCTCCTACCTAACTTGCATTTTTTTTCTATTTAGTCATATAAACCATATTGAAGAGAAGTCAACCTAAATTTAGCTTCTGGATAAGACTAAAGCTAAAGATCATTCAAAGCCATGAGTAGTATTTTTTTTTCACATTTAACAAGGAATCCCAATTACATGAAGTTAATATTAATGCAGCCAATATTTTTAAACCATCACACTTTATGTGACCAAAACCCTAAAACTGTTTGTTACTTGGATACTACATCAAAAGCATATTCATCCAATCACTAAAATTAGAGACGAAGTAACATAACACCCTTATGAGTGGCTTCAGCTTGTACTGAATAGTTATAATGGTCCTATTCAGTTTAATACAATTACAATAAAAATTGCAATCTAAGGTAAGTAAATGACTATTTTGTCAGGAGTGAAATACAATCTATAAAAATTGGTTTGAAAATACAATTTTAGGCCTGGTACAGCAAGTCCTGACATTTCAAATGAATCTGTCCTATAACAAAATTAATGACACTCCAGGTTGTTTAAGAATGGCTGTTAAACTATACTTACCTTATCCATCACTGGATCATGCTGCATAATCCGAGCAGTTAATAGGTTATTAAGTACAGAACACAGATTCTTTTTTCAGAAAACTTCAACTAGTGTTCTTTGAAAAAATAAATTGCCTAGTCATTTAAAGCTAAGTCAAGTAGAAAGAAAAACTCTCTGAGCATTTCAAGAATTTCATTGTAACTTCTGTTCATGACGTAAGTGGAATCAGTCATATTTATATCCAAGCATCTGCTGGCAAATAAATGGTGTGGCTATCACTTAAGGTCCGGCTTTGGGAATGCCTCCAATCTGATCTTCCTGGTCATCTCATCAGCAGTTTAGCAATGGATGAAATAGCACTAAAGATTAACAATGGATAAAATAACATTAGGACAACTTTGGTTTACTGTATGTGCTTCCAGGAAAATGAATCTTAAAGAACTCAGCAGGTCTTACTTTGGAGTAAGGATGTGTCCAGATCATATAAACGGCAGTTGATATTTTAATGATTGCAATAATAACTCCATCAAGTTAACACTCTCTTGATATCTTCATACCAAATTCACACAAAAAAACTCACCAGGAAAACAATGTTAAAAAGAGTAAGGAAAATGGGAAGACAGAAGACAACCTGAATCAAAAGCCAAAGAGGTTATTGTAGCTAAGGAGATGAACAACTGGAGGTTATAGAGACATTTAACAGACAGACAGACATTCTACCAGTGATTTAGCTAAACCCAGATTACTTTTATCCATTTGAATAGCTTCAATTTGATCTGGCTTCCTTCAGCAGGTTATTCCCAAATAATATGCTGGGTTTAGCTGGCTTCTGGTGAAAACAAACACATCTATATTTTTCTGCCTTTTGATGATGTATCTTCAAAAGTTTACATTCACAGGGCCATGTAGAAGCCATTGGTCAAAATTCAGATCTTTTCTTCCTGAATTCTTGCCTTGCACCAAGACTAAATCAATGTAGCTTTTAAAAACAGTGTATTTTGTTAAGAAAAGGCTAAAAGGGATAAATTATATTTAAAAGCATAGAAAATAAAGCTGCTTTTTTTAAAAAAAAAATTATAAATAATAATACAAGAACCACATGTATCCAGATGTGGTAAAGTAATCCTTTAGTGGATATAAAAACAATATTTCAAAACATTAATCTGTATATCTGGCAGACTAATTTGAAGATATGAAAAAGGTACTATATAACTGTAATTCATTTGAAAAAATATTTCTGATCATCATCAATATTTGCAATTTTTTTCTTGAAAAACTATGGTACAAACATGTATTTAACAGTGTTTTATGGGTATTTTCAAGGATATTTTGCAAGCACCCCTTCTCCATTCTTCACCCTAAAATCAGCATATTAAATTCAGTACGTATATGCTCTTCATTTTTGTAGAATTTGCTGCAATATTGATGAAGTTATCTAATCATTTTGGATAGATGTGATAAAATCTAAACATAACTCATTTTATTTATGCTGATAATAATTTTTAAAGATTAAAGAAGGATTTCCAATTTATTTTTAACAAAGTCAAACCCATTAACACTTTTTGTCTAATTTAAACCTTTCTTTCAATTGTAAATATGTAAACCAATGGCAGACATGCCCTTCTGATTCTAGTTCTTCCTTAGACTTGAGGATAAGATCACCAAAATTAAAAGATATTGTCCAGTGGACTTATGGTAAACCAAGTGGATAACTAATTGTATGTGATTCTTCCCTTAAGTTAGAGATTGAGCCAGAAGTTATTTAAAGTCCATTCCAACATGTATGATTCTATGATTCATGTCTATTTATATTAAACTTTCTATTATCCATCAATATGTTTTCTAACTGATGCTTAGTAATAATTGCTATACTTGTGTAAAGAGTTTCAAAGAAGTTGTATTTTAAAAAAAAAAAAAATCCAAAGATAGTGGATCTCTGACCGCACTAGGAACCATTTGAATTTTAATTAGGATATTCAATAAGATTTAAATCCTGAACTTACAGAAAGCTCACCCCATGGCATCCAATTACAATGTTTTATCATGACTTGTCCTGAAGATGGAATTTGGGAATATTTGTATTTATACAGGTCAAGTAGAAATACAGAGTGTAAATACCAAAACAACCTTCAAATGTTTGGAGATAGAAAGAGAAATCTGGCAATATTAGGCACTATATCCCTGAAGGGTTAAAGCAGTCAGTTCTGAACTGGAAGAGATAAAGGTTCTTTTTTGCTATAGCAATAGCAGAAGCACTTATACACTGCTTCACAGTGTTTTACACCCTCTCTAAGTGGTTTACAGAGTCAGCATATTGCCCCCCAAAATATGGCTCCTCATTTTACCGACCTCAGAAAGATTGAAGGCTGAGTCATTCTTGAGCAGTGAGAATCAAACTGCCAAACTGCTGGCAGCTGGCAGTCAGCAGAAGTAGCCTGCAGTACTACATTCTAACCACTGTGCCACAATGGCTCTATATAAGAGGGAAGATGGCAGAAGAAGAGAGAAAATATTGTGAGACAAGCTTTTTCCTGATGCTAAAGACTAGAAAATAGAAATATGAAAGGTGTCTGTGCATGGCTGGGCAGATCAGACAAAAATCCCAAATAGACAGGGACTATTTGAACTCTATATAAATTAGCTCCATTGATTCCTTTCTGAACTCTGTGGAAGTAAATGAGCAAGACATTTCTCTTCCCTTACCATATAGACACATACAGTATAGGCAGGGATGGGTTTCAACCAGGGGGGGTTGCCCTCCCATGTGCCCAGAGCCTCTAGCTACCTTGATTCGCTGTGTTTTCAGCACAGCTGATGATCGGGGAAGCCTGCCTCAGTTGTTGTTCCGCATAAGGGCTGCTGCAGGAAGTTTGTTTCTTTAAAACACAAACTTCCTGCAGTAGCCTCTAGAGGGAAAAACAGCCGAAGAGCATTTCCTCCCTCATCAGCTGTGCTGAAAACACAGTGAATAAAGGCTCCGGACAGGCAGGTGGGTAAAAAAATATTTTATTTTTCAAAAACCGACCGAACCCGTTTCATTGGCTCTGCCCAACCTTAAGAACCAGTTTGGGTGAACCGGTCCGAACCGGTAGAAACCCACCCCATATTTGTATAGCCACAACCAGTTTAGAATTTATATACATTTATATTACACACCATTCAAGATGGTGATAATAGTAATAGCAGATTTGTAGACACTGTAACAATTATAGGAGTATGCTGAATTGCAACTTCAGTCAACCTGGACATGCTTTAAAAACTAACTGCTGTGGTGCTTCGACTGCACTTCTGATTTTACTTGTAGTGGAGGCACCGAAGTTGGAGGACATTTCCTTTCATCATGCTGTTCTTTATTTATTTTCACTCATTGCTTTGCAGTAATTACAGTCTAGGTACAGTTAGTGACCATTCAGATAACCCTTTTAATAAATAATAAGAGTACACTTATTGATTTAGATATTGGCTGGTTGGGAAACACAGACTATACAGTGCAATGAAAATAATGTCACTCATTTTTCATTTTATGCTGAATCCTTCCTGCATCCTACCTTGGCTACTTGCTCTTGCATAAACAGTCAGAGACCTTATTTTCCTCTCAGGTTTATATTACTATAAATCAGAAGAACTTTACTAAAATCAATGGAGTTTATAAATTGAACCCCTTAGTAGACCAGTAAGATAAAAAGATATTGGTAAACACACCAACCCAAGAAAGAATCCACACTTTACTGAAGTCAAACACAATTCTCAGCAATTTTGATGGAGTCAGAACCTCATCAATAATATCAGAACTTTAAAAATATTGTGTTGGTTCAGGTGATCCTTATCATCCCTTCCAACTCTATATATTCTATACAGATCTGGATGAACACAAGTGGTTTCTGAAAACCCACCAGTCTACAGATACTGGAAGGCCTATTGCATTTTGATGAATTTCTCTAACAAGATGAAAAATTCTTCCATTTTTTTTATGGCTGTTGAATTATAAAAGATATAGATGTAGTCTCCTTTCTGATCCACAAGATTTCATCTTTCGTATACATTTATCTTCTCAATTTTTTCTTCTCTTCTTAATCTCTGTTCAACTTCTAGAGTTTCTGCTGGTAGCATTCTAAGGCCTTCAAACCTTTATTTTTCAAACCCTTCTCTGCCTTGCCTAACAGAGTAGACCTGCAGAGTAGACCTGCCTCCCTTATTATTGAGAGCAACTGCAAAGTCTAAGATTTGAAAGTTTAATTGAAATAGGCTCATTAGTCCATGTCTGACACATCAGCTTCACACTGAGAAAAACTATTTTATAGTAATAATCCATCATTTAATAGTCCTATACAAAAAAGATACAGAACACACTTATGTTTTTCGATTTTCCGTATATGGAAAGAAATTATAATGTTATATTTGTTTGTCATGTAGCATTATTTTACCAATAAAAGACTTATAAGTAAGAACACAATCATGTATCTATCTCCTTAAAAGTAAAACCCCGCTTGGTTCAGTGTTTAATGTTCAAAAGATTGCAGCATCATATATTTATTATTTGATTATTTAGTGCTACCTATTCTGAAATGTCACCTGGGAACTTCAGAAGCACAAAAGTCAGTGCAATCAACTTACAGTAACAGATCTTAAAAGTTATAATGACATGATAAATGTCTTGGTGATACATTCTCACCATGTGGTCATGCCCCGGAGATAAATACTGTGTGCCAACAAGGTTAAAAAGAGAAACCTCAGAAAGAAGACTATTAATACTGTTTGTGTTTTCACTGAATGTTTTGGAATGACTTCTTTGAGCAAGATAGATTTGGCCTAATTTTTTTACTTGGAGGTAATTACAGTAGAATATGGATTTGTTTGTCAGTTTATAGGAAGCCAATTAAGCAGGGCAAAAGAGAACATAGAGAATTAACTTTCAGAAAACTTCACCATAGCATAGATGAATTATATCTAAATATAAAACAAATAAATAATATAAAATATTTAGAGGGAGAACTGAATGGTTTCCAGATTTTACCTTCAATTCAAAGTTAGAAGTGTCCGTGCCCCTTCACAAATCCCACTTAATCCCACTCTCTTCATGGTTCTCCTATTTTCTCTACAGCTCCTTTGACCTTACTGTTCCTTCAGGAGTTAACATCTTGTATCTGTGTTTTATTTTTTTCAATAATCATTAGCTAAATTATTATAAGGAAGAAGAAAAACAATATATATATATAAGCCTGGGTAAAATCTAACATTGGTGTCAATTAACAAAGGCTAATTTTTAGCTTTGTGGATTCTTTATATAATAGAGCAAGTAATATTTGTTCTTTAGATCATTTTTCCAATTTATAACTTGACTCATTCAAATAAAATGCATGCATTATTAAACATTTCAGCATTAATTTGGTATTTTGATACTGGCTTTTTAATTAAAGAATCAAAACTCTCCAGTTTAATGACAGTTGTTCATTAAATAGCAGGTGTTCACTTGAGATGGCTGAAACACAAAAGAGAGTTCCCTTGGGATTAAACAAAATGCCAGCTAAAAGTTCTTTATACAGGTGGAGCCATATCTTATTCCTTGGCTTTACCTAGAGAATGGAACTTTTCTGGCAGCCAAAATCAGCAAGATTTTTTTTTTCTAGGAAGTTAATTTTTTGAGTTATTTCAGTATATCAAATACCAGAAGTAAAAGCATTGCTCAAATAGTTCAGTAGATAAATGGAGGGAAATATGGATATTGTAATATTTTCCATTAGAAATTATGGTGGAATTTTATTCAGAGCACTAAAAAAATTGGAGTGGGGGAACTGTAAGTATCTTTCTCTCAATCAACTATTTATTGCATCTTAACTAGTGGTACATTGTTAACTAATGGTACATGCATATTTTTGCATACTTTGTTTTTTACAATGAAATATATATCTACTCTCTTCATATTTGTTGAGAAGCCACAAAATGTGGCTTCTCAAAACACACTTTGCATCTTTTATGACATTTATTTAGACTTTACCCATCAAACCAGGTCAGATTAAGCATTTTTCTTTGCAGCATTTTTAAACATTTCCATTAAAAGTGGCTTACCAGAGTTTTTGTAGATGTTAAATAAAACATGACTACTAAACTTCATTTTTATAACATATTTTTTTCTGGAGTTTGAGAAGTGAGTGAAGAGCTTCTAATCATCCAAGCACAAGCAAAGAAACAATTATTATTATTCAAGGACACATTTTAAAATTATTTTAATAGAATATTATATTGTGCTTTTTGTCCAAATATATTTGGCTTTCCTGATGATAAAGATTTAAATAGGTATGATAAATACATATGAAATAAATAGAACTAGGAACTATATATAAAAAGGAATGTTTCAGGTGATGTAAGGAACAAAAAGAATCAATAGAAATTCAGTTATCACAGTTCGTCAAATTCCAAAATTATAAAGAAAGCTATCTTATGGAAAGACAATAACATTTGAAGACATATATAAGAAAAGGAGTGAAGGTTTACATCATATAGTTCCACATGCAAAAGTACAATATCAAAAGTCTATTTATATACATACTGGCCTGGTACTCAAGATACAGTTTTTATCCAAGATAACTAAACTTATCTTTATCTAAGATAACTGCACTAGCACAAATAAGACTGAATTAAAGTGGAACATAGATCAAATTCAGGTTCCAGAATCTGCTTTGGGCCATTCAGGGCTACAGATTCTTGCAAGGGTAGCTTATAGCCTATTCCCTTTTGCGATAGCTTGGTGAGTTGAAGAGAAAGCATCTTACAACATTTTCCAAGTAAAGGTATTGAGATTCTTGGCCAGTGCTCAGAGACTGGATGGGCCTGGATGAGGTAGACCATTTTTATTCATCACATACAAACAGTCCAATATCACTACCATCATCAACATTGTCTTAGAAAGTCAAAATGGAAGCTGGAAAGGCCAATTGTTTTCCCAGGAACTCTGCAAATTTCTTTTTCCACTCAGAAAAAAAGATGGCAAAAGTAAGCTGGGATAATAGAGGACAGTTGGGAAGACTTTTTTCAGTGCCATTGTATCTTCGAACAGTTACTAGGAGAACTCTTTTAAGTTGAGGACTAACTGTACTCTTCAAAAGAAATCCCTAAGCTTAATTTTACTTAATTTTTATTAGTTAGTTACTCAATTTTCTAGTAATGCCTGTGGGATAGACGTGGGCATTCTCAGAAACATCATTACCTTCTTAGCCATACTCGAACTACGTACCAAATCTTGGCTGCAAACATGCCAATGACTGCTACCATCCAATAATTTGAATTTTTGCAGGCAAGATTTCATAGTTGTTTCTTCCTTAACTCCCAATACTCCCTTCCCCTTCCCTCACAAACAGCCTCAAAGCTACCTCAAATTATCTTGTTAAGGCAATTTTGATTGTGGTCGTATCTATGTCTCTGTGTATGTGTGTGTGCTTTCGAGTACAGGTAGTTCTTGACTTACAACAATTCATTTAGTGACTGTTCAAAGTTACAATGGCACTGAAAAAAGTGACTTATGACATTTTTCACAGTTATGATTTTTGCGGCATCCCCATGATCATGTGATCAAAATTCAGATGCTTGGCAAGTGGTTTGTATTTATGACCATTGCTGTGTCCCAAGGCCAAGTGATCCCCTTTAGTGACCTTCTGACATCAGATTCACTTAATAACCGGGTTATTAATTTAACAACTGCATTGATTCACTTAACAACTGAGGCAAAAAAAGGTTGTAAAATGAGGCAAAACTCACTTAACATAAAATTTGGGCTCAATTGTGCTCATAAGTCAAAAATTATCTGTATTCATGTGTGTTTTCAGGGTTTTGAGTATAAGATGGAAAAGAAGTCTCAAACACAGCCTGAAATCATTCCTAGAAAACTCAATTTTAAACTATTTCAGGGAGGATTCAGAAGGTTTAAAGAGTGAGTTGGAAATATAGTTTATAATCTTTGCTGCTTTGTTGTTTTATCTGGTTTTAGCCACCGAGAGTCTCTGGAGCAGAGCCGGATGCCAACTCAGCAAATAAATAAATAAATACAGTAAGTAATCATGGTAATACTGTCAAGCTTTTATTCCTCTAATAAGCTTTAGCAGCTCTGCAGTTTTAATGCAAATGAGCCCCCTAGACTCAAAGGATGAAAATAAATATTTGTTTTTTATTCAATGAGCCTGTTATATTTTATCTGCCCTGACCCTCCTCTTGCCTTATGCACAGCAGATGCATGCAAAAAAGCGTCCTTAGAAAACAATGGGCTTCTTTATACAAACACACACATATTTGCCTGTAATTTCCTTTATATCTCTTAACATTTCCATTTTCAGCAATACATCTGCAGTGTGCCAGTCCTTGGTAGTAAAATTAAATGCAGGAATTAATAAAGAATTGTTCACAGAGAGAGGATATAATGGTTTATTTGGGCAAAAGGACCTGCAATTGTTCAAACATGGTGCAACTGTTTTTGCTTTGGCCATCTGCTGTTTAAAGAGAAAAAACAAAACCCTACAATTGACAAATACTTACTTCACTTGAGAAAGCAGAACCGGCAAATGTTAAATACACCACTTGGTAACTTATTGCATCCATAAAGTGCATTGTAAGTCGATTGGCGTTCTTATTGACTAATGTGCTACCGGAGTTAAATTTCACTCAGACGGTTTGTTTATCAGAGATAAGCTGCAAACATTACTAGGGATATGAACGTTGCTGAGTCAAGGGCATTTTCTTACTGTAGATCTGAAGAAGGTATGTCACTGACAGATCAATCCCATCAAAACATTTCCCATTTGGATCATGATGGGGTAGAGAAAATGGCTGCTGTCATCCTACCATTAAGTTTGAACTTCACAAAAGCTGTTTCTACTGATCTAGATGTCATCAATGCCAATACTGGTAGTCCTCGACTTACAACAGTTTGCTTAGTGACCATTTGAAGTTACAACAGCCTGAAAAAGTGACTTATGATCATTTTTCACTCTTATGACCTTTGCAGCATTCCTGTGGTCATGTGATTTTCATTCGGCTGCTTTACAACTGACTCATATTTATGATGTGCCCTGGGGTCATGTGATCTCCTTTTGCAACTTTCTGACAAGCAAAGCAAGAGGGAAGCCAGATTCACTTAACAACTTGAATTAATTGTTACTCATTTAACAACTGTGATTCACCTCATAAATGTGGAAAGAAAAGTCGTAAAATGGGGCAAAGCTCACTTAACAAATTTCTCATTTAGCAACATAAATTTTGGGCTAAATTGTGGTCGTAAGTTCAGGATTACCTGTATGAACTGATAATCATTTTCCTGTTTGAAACAGCCTGAGCTCAGAAGGATCAACGCACCACAACCACACAAATCCCACACTAAAAACTTTGCTATGACCCGAGCCAGTGGCACAGCAGATAGAGTGCTTGTAATTAGTACTTAGCTGCCAGCTGCCTGCAATTTAGCAAGTTCAAATCCCACCAGGCTCAAGGT
>JANHJO010005662.1:364221-365858 GCA_032468235.1 Pseudoxyrhopus heterurus | reverse complement strand
ATCTATCAATCTATCCATCTATCCATCTATCCATCTATCCATCCATCCATCCATCTATCTATCTATCTATCTATCTATCTATCTATCTATCTATCTATCTATCTATCATCGCTAATATCTTCAGCATTTCTACTGTTCCTATTCAAAGGCCTGTCCAGTTTATCAGCAGACAAGTTTGTAAAATGATTCTCAAAACATTCCATAAAATTACACTGCATATAAGTAATATTTTAATCATAAAGTTTCCTGTGGTATTAGAATAACCACCTGCCTGCTCTGTTATGATAGATCATTGCTAAAATGAAAGAGCTTTAAACAAATAAAATCAGAACAAAGGAATAACAAAGCAAATGGATTAACTTACTAAGAGGACTAATCTAAACCAAAACTCATATTGGTTTTCATTTTAAATCACAGGAATAATCCACGTATTATATATATATATATATATATATATATATATATATAGCGCATCCTAAGTAATTTCCCCTCCTTTCCTTCTTTCCAACAAGATCAAATGTAGTATCAGTTTAATATCCGATCTGTTTTCTATCAGTGTGCAGAAGGCAGAAGGGTGGTCTCAAAAATATAATTGCCTTGTTCATTGCCTAATTCTGAACATCCTTAATAAAAGTTGCAATGAAATACTGAGAATAGTTTTCAAGGAAATAAATCTTTCATTTTACTCAAATCAATTATTATACCTTTTATTCTTTGAAATAAAATATCGTGGTATAACAAGGAAATAATGGCAGAAGATTTTTTTTTAACTTGTACAAAAGGAGATTGAAACAAGTTGATACATAAAAATAAAAAATAGAAAAATAATCAAATTTTGTTTTGTTCTACTAAACAGAATATCTTTAATATTAAAAGTTATGATGCAATTGATTGGATCCTTTGACATTACTGCAAATGAAATATCATTCATTGCTGCATATGAATGATTGTTTATAAATACTATATCATAAGATAAAGTGAATGGAAATGTTGAGGCATAATGATTTGTATAGGAACCTTGTTACCTTGAAGGAAAATGTATGCATCAGAATGATGTATCAGTAAACCTAAGCCACTAGAAGAAAAGTCAGAGTAGAGTTGCAGAATAGTTTTAGGATTGTGTAAATAAAAATATTTCTATTGACATCATGGAAGCAAACATTTAAAGATAATAAACATTATAGAAACATATGTCACCATCTCATTATTTATCCATTTGTCTGAAACCGTATTTTCTAGTTTTATCAAAATGAAATGTATTATTCTATTCTTTTTCAGTTCAACCAAATTCTCACCTGGTTATTAGAAATCCTTTGGGTTAACCTACAGTTTCCACTATTTACTAACTTAAATCAGAGGGATTCCTGCTAACACAATTAGAAAACATATCTCTTATGAATGTTAATCACATTAGCTATTAAAAGCTTGAAAATTACTTTTATGAAGGTGCTGTTTCTGGTTTCCACCATGTCTTTTTTTATGGTCTACTGCAGGGGTGTCAAACTCAAGGCCCGGGGCCAGATCCAGCCCATGGGGAGCTTAGATCTGGCCCACGAGGCTGCCCTGGAAACAGTGAACGACCAGCCCACAGTGCATCTGTCAGTGAAAATGGAGCTCGGAAGGGACATGGCCAGCCC
>JANHJO010005662.1:346721-359221 GCA_032468235.1 Pseudoxyrhopus heterurus | reverse complement strand
TCTCTTCCTCCTGTATTCCCAGGTCATTTTTAATATTTCAGGAATTGACCAATCCTTAATTTTTAGGGATGGTAACCAGAA
Organism: Pseudoxyrhopus heterurus; assembly: GCA_032468235.1. Taxonomy (NCBI): domain Eukaryota; kingdom Metazoa; phylum Chordata; class Lepidosauria; order Squamata; genus Pseudoxyrhopus; species Pseudoxyrhopus heterurus. The sequence goes on along the minus strand of JANHJO010005662.1, from coordinate 359,140 downwards.
GACGTAGTACGGTTGCATGCCATGACAAAGGTTTAATAGTATTGAATGACCTCCATTTAATTTTGTACTATTGATAAATATGTTTTAATATCTGTACATGTTTCAATTTCATATATTTCAATATAGTACATATAGTATAAGTATGCACACACTTCTATAAAAATTCAGAAAAAAAAACACAGGAGCGAAAGCATACCCAGATTTGCAGCAGAATTGTCTTATATACATCAAAATTATGAAATGGTCTACAAATGCAACAGAAATGCAAGTTGAACAAATGGAGAGGACAGCACCCTCCATTATATACAGTGCCACATAACTGTGAGAATTAGCTCTACTCTGAACATATTATTACTGTTCTTTTCGTAAAGGGGTCAGCATCTAAGTAATGAATTTCTATTCATCATGAAGTAAAATTCATTGTATGTCTCATAACTATAATATTATAATTATAATATAACATGATCAACATACAGGGAATCTTATTTTGTTCTTCCAAAAAATCTAGTAATATCAATTTTTATTGAATTTCAGCTTTGTACATAGCATCAGATATATTCTTCTTACAGTACAAAAATTATGATTTTTTTTTATTTAGGAAGAAACTTATATCCTCAAAATGGCAATGTTAGGTCTTGGGAATGTGAAGAAAACCTCCTCTAACTCAAATTATATAGTGTCCTAGCATTATTCTGTCTCCCGAGGCATAAAATCTTCCTATACATAACATTAAAAATCAACTGCCTCACTGCAGGTCTAGCATCCCAGAACTGTTTTTATTCTACACACTTATTATTTCTTCCCAATATTTGAACTTATACGAATGGCATTGTTTCTCTCCTTGAATATAATGCAGATGTTCATGGGTTAGTTTGCTTGATCTGTTATTGTTCTGTGCCTTGGAACTATCCCTAGCATTGCTGTATACTTTAATTCATTTCTTTCATTGATTATATTACAGAGCCAAGCGTCTTGGCACATCCATAAAGCAACAGGTTCCATGCATTTGATTTTATCGATATTTTATGATTGGCTACCTCAGGTTCCATTCTGGGAAGAAAACAACAAATCAAATCAATCAAGTCAAAAGTTGGAAATAAAATATTTGCACATTGATTATGGCCTAGAAAAATTTCTTAGGGATCAATTGTGCATATAGATTGGAAGTACATCAGTTGTTATACTTCTGAACAACACTATATAGATCATTGGAATCACCTGCATGAAATATTAAGTCTGGGTGGTAAGACTCAAGTGAACCATTAGATGCATACCAGAACCACTCTGCACAGTATTCAACCTTGCCAACGTTAAGACTTGTGGACTTCAATTCCCAGAGCATGGTTGGCTGGGGAATTCTGGGAGTAGAAGTCCAGAAGTCTTTAAATTGCCAAGGTTGAACACCCCAATCTACATAATTAAATATTTCTTTATTTTTTTAAAAAAATATATAAATGAGGGAAGTTGGTAAGCTATAGCCAAGACAAAACTAAATTATTTTTTAGAAGCAGTAATTTCCGCAAACTACAGTAAACATATCATGCTGATTTAGATTTCCTGAGCAACTTCCAAATCTGCAAACCGTATGTTTAATTACCAAACATCTGTTGCAAAGACCATCCCTCGCTTTTGTAGCACTAATACGACTGTATGAATTTTAAAATCTGTCAACAAGGGATCACCAAAGCTTTGGGAGCAGAGAGCAGCTCACTTTAACCCTTGAACCAGATAATCTAACTGTAATCCATTCAAAACTAATCAAACATTTACAGAACTGCAGTAGCACTGAGCAAAACAATTCATCATCTTCATACGCTCATTACAATGCAACATCTCAATCTACCTATGTAAATGAGGCCTGGGATCAGGCATCGGGTCCATGTATAGAAATTATAAACAAATATTCATCCATTATGCTGCTGAAATTTAACAGCTGAAGTACTAACAGTAGCTGAACTCCAAGCCCTGAGTATCAATTATTTATGAACCTTAAAACTGACAAGACTGTCTAGGTGAATTAGCTGCGTATGTCAAGCTTTGTTATAAATCCCAGCCTACTGTAAAAGGCATATACAAGGAATGTATGTACAAGGCTGACAATATATCAACAGGACGGTGTTAATAATTTAGGTGAATGGGATAGGGAGAAAGCACCAAAGAGCTGGGTTCAATGATGGGCTTCAGATTACCAATAAAAAAAAGATTTTTTTCCAATACAGAGCATCAAATAAAGTATTTGCTTTATTGTTCTACTGTATTTTTCGGGTGGGTTTTTTTTAAGAGAAGATAAGCTATATATCATTTGAAATTGCTTCTGAATATCATTAGACTTTTTTCCTCTCTTCCTTCCTTCCTTCCTTCCTTCCTTGCTTCCTTCCTTCCTTCCTTGGATGGATGGGTGGCAATAGAGAATGAATAGAAAGAAAGATACAAAGATAAGAAGAGAAAGATATACAGGATGCCTGTTAAATTCTGCCTTGAGTTTAATTTAATTGCATCTATATTCCATATTTGATTAATTTAATTAATATGATTTTAAATGAGGGTAAATCTATCAATATTTCCTGACATGCTACTTGGCAGAAGTATAACACTGTAATAACTTTTCTTCCAAAGTTTAGTCAGCCTCACAAGTATCCCAGGGGTGGGCTGCAAAAATTTTAGTAAGGGGTTCTCTGCCCAGTTACTGGGTGGACATGGCCATGGTGGGCGTGGCCTAGTCAGCTTCCTGCATCATGGGTGGGGCTCTTTTCGCCCTCCTTGGGCTCTGGAGGCTTTCCTCGAGTCTCTGGGAGGACGAAAACGCCCCCCCCCGGGTGAATGTGAAACCTGGTAAGTTTTTTTTTTCCCGTCTTTGTCCAAGGCACATTCAGCAACAGAGCTCATATGCCAGAAGAAAATAAAGCCACTAATTAGTTTTTAAATGCAGAATTATGACATGATTTTTTTTTCATTGTAGAATAATTGAAGATGTTTTAAAGAAATAGTATTTCTTCACTTTATGAATGTTTAAGAAGTCTTCCATTCATTTCTATGGAAGCAAATTTATGGGACTGCTAAAAGAGGTACACCCACATGTAAAAGGAAGTCACCAAGTTAGAGATTTTGTCTTGCATAGAATAGCATGAACATGTGAGCAGCAAAGTTGGGCTTTGGTTGCAATTATAGTATATCAAGCAAAACATGTCAAAACTGACTGGTATTGTCCTTATTTTTAGTAGGAAATTATCAGTGTGGTACAAGTACAACCAAGGTTGCTAACTTAAATATCAGTGGACCATCTGATCATAAGGCACATGGACTATTGGAACTTGAAATATAAGATGAGTAAATGGGAACAAGCATTTTATATAAGCTTATGTATTATGAATAAAAGGCTAAAATATACATGATGCAAGTGTGAATTGCTATCATCTAAGTTGTGAGTAATGGGAATGTAGGAATCCATAGGTGGATGTTAGAAGCAAACTAAAATACTAGCATATAGCAAACGTAATATTATCACACAAATGCCAACCTTAAGTCCTTGCATCCCAATATCTGATGTCAGTATGCAATTGTGACATGTTTGTGATGATCATGCACATTTCTTCAATTGCATCCCTTCCTCACAGATGGGAATAGTGATGGTTGCATGTTGCACTCTCATAAATGGCAATATTTGTTTTAGAAAAAAATATATGCAAGATTCTATAAGAACATGATCCAGGAGAAAAGGCATGAGATAAGAAAATTGTTAGGTCATTTAATGATACAAGGATGAATGAGAAGGCAACTGTTGGGCAAATAATTTCTTGGAGAAAAATGTGTTTTATATATGTGATTAAGATATAAATCTTATATATCTTATATAAGGGAATATAAAGTATTATCAATTTGAGTGATTATTTGATTGCTTATTTGAAAAATAGAAAAATTGATGTAGGATAATAGGAGGTACTACCTGTGGGAAAAGACAATTATTTGAAACTGTCAAGCATGAATCTTGTGGGAAAATAGACATGAAGGAAAAGGCAAAAGGTTAAAACAATGAAAGTGAAAAAAATGACTGGATGAAGAGAAAGTTCAAAGTCTGTAGGAAAATATATTAGGAGGTAGATTAATTTCTCAATAAATAAAAGGAAAGCACACGAAAGAAAAGGTGCAGAAGCGGCTTGTAAAATAACGGCAATAATAATCAGCTTCAAAAGTGTATGTAATTATACTAATGGAGTCTATGAAAAAGAAAAATTAAATTCTACATGTTTAATGATAAAATGAAGGGGGAGAAATGCAGGTAACGGAATTTTTGCTAAAAATTGGAGCAAATGGAAATCAATATAATATAGAATACCATCTCTTTGGCTGGGAAAAACACCTATTAGTACCTTTCAATTTTATCCGGACTATACTTTGGTTCATTAGCTCTTCTGATTTACTTAATATGCTGTCTTTTAAGTGAGCATTCATTACTGATAGTTCAAATAGCATAATCTGACTGGTGACCCCATTCATACACAAGAAAAACTCAACTGAAAAGCAAGGCGATCAGATCAGAGCAAGATGCCTGGCACGTACCCTATATTCTATAAAATTGTTCAGTATTCACTAATATTTTCACCAATGTATTTTTATAGATTTCAGTTTCAAATCTGACCTTTGGTTTAGATATCTGTTTGTCCAAATGATAGCTCAAGAAGTTAAGACTGTATTATGACTATTTTTCATTCATATTTTTCTCTCTACTGTCATTTTTTTTTCCTCTTCCAAAGTGCACATTGATCTTTAAAAGACAAGAGGACCAAGTATTGATGGGATTCATTCTGAATTACTGATGCTTCACCTTAGAAATAACTTCTTCCTTCTTCATTCTTTTAAAATCACTCATCATCCTAAAAGAAGTGAGTGATTAATCTGACTCCAAGTAGCATGGTGAAATGCTCATGATTATTTTTCTCAGAGGCTTGGCAAAAGCCCACTGCATTTAAAGTTCACCTGTACTTCTGCTATTTATGGCCCAGGTTGGCCACTGGAAATGTGCCTAATTGGCTTGAATGATCAGCCCCAAGTGTCAGTCTCTCCATACCTCACCCAGCCTCACCCTTTTTTTGGCCTCTTAGCATTGTTCCATCCTTCTGTCAGCGTGGAAGCTTCTAAGAAGAATATGGCTTCCAAGGCTGACACCTTCCTTATCTCCTCTTTTTAAATAATTGAAGTGTGTCTTGTTTGGATGTCTTCTGTTTAGATTTTTACAGTTACAGATTTTTCCTCACTTCTAAAGCTAATTGAAGAAATATTTTACCTTCTCTTACAAAATGGAAGGTGGATATTAAGTCAGGCATTAATGTGGATGTGCTGGAAATCTTAGTGATACAAACAATCTTAATTCTTGCACTATTACTGCTGGCTGCCTGCAATTTGGCAGTTCAAATGTCACCAGGCTCAGGGTTGACTCAATCTTCCATCCTTCCGAGGTTGGTAAAATGAGGACCCAGATTGTTGGGGGCAATATTCTGACTTTGTAAACCGCTTAGAGAGGGCTGTAAAGCACTGTGAAGTGGTATTTAAGTCTAAATGCTATTGCTATTATTCCATCTAACTAGGTATGGCAAAAAAGAAAATATATTCCATAATGCTAAGTTCATCGTCACTGAAGTCCACATATAAACAGGGCTAATGTTAGAATCTCATCTCAGAAAAGAACAATTTCAGTCCTTCCATTGTAAGTATTCTACTTTGAATGGGCTCTTCATTTTTAAAAGTTTCCTTTCTACTTTTTGCAGTGAAAACCTGCTTAGGTGCAGTGGTGACAAATTTATCACTACATCAAATTAAGAAAGAACAATATACGTAATTTGTCTATGATCCAAATATGGAGATGCTCCCATCCAATTATGATTCAGTATTCAAAATAATCAGTACTTTTCATTCAGGGCCATAAATATAAATATAATAAAACAAAATATGCCCCCAGAATTTTTTTCAGGATTTTGGATTTGGTTTCTACCACATACATTCATTTACTGGCCCAGTTAATAAAGGAAATAAAGGATAAAGTTCCATGATTGTAGGATACAATGAGAAGTAAGCCAGGAGGTGCACATCTGAACCTTTTGCCCAGGATTCTAAATTTATTAGAAGAAAATTATCAATATAACACATTTCGTGTGGGAAGGACTTGACTTTAAAGTTCTTAATTCTTCTTTTTTCAAGGCTGCTTACAAGTTTCAAAATCCTAGCTGCCAAGTCTCCTACAAGTAACTGCATCATGCATTTGCCTGTCCCCTTCTGCACTCCATTCTATCCTTCAGAAGGAAGATGTTAGAGGCCCAAAGGTGAATTTCAGGTACATGCTGCTTCATCCAACAATCTTTCTTAACAGTAAATCACTTCATGCAGAAGTGCCTTCTATATTACAGGATGGTAGAGTATGAAAGATGATTCTATAGGGGATAAGCTTTCCAAATGTATATTCATAATATGTGAATAGGGCATATTATTGATAACCTTCAGGTCTGTTATATTTTTGAATGTCTTCCCTCTGAAGGATGTTGATTTTTTTTTCTTTTTAAGTTGGGAAAGTTGGAGCTTCTGCAGTTTTGTAGATGGATCACATTTATTAAAGAAGCCCTGGTAGCACAGTGGTTAGAATGCAGTATTGCAGGCAAACTCTGTCCACAGCCTGAAGTTTGATCCTCACCGACTCAAGGTTTACTCAGCCTTCCATCCTTGCAAGGTTGGTAAAATGAGGACCCACATTGTAGAGGGCCATATGCAAATAATTCTGAGATTGTACACTGCCCAGAAAGTGATGTAAATAGCTGTGGGGGAGTATATAAGTCTAAATGCTATTGCCATTATTACTTTCCTGCTTACATATAACTGGTCATTTAAATAGAGTTGCATGGCTCCATTGGAATCATATTTCTGCCTCATTTCTCACCTTTTTATAACTGTTGAACAATGACAAGGTGAAAGAGTCCAAAAGCCTAAAAATACAAAGTGGCAAAATAAAAGAATGATTGGATAAGCAAAATATTGTGTACAATAAATATTGTTTGCATACCCTAATATTGTATTTTGGTGTGAATCAAAACAATTCAAAGAAGACACTTCGAACCTTACAAAAGCACTGCACATCTTTGCTATCCTTAAATGCAGACAGATTTTTCCCCCAAGGTTTGTTTAACTTTAATGAAGCTTCTTTAAAGCAACCAAATGTTCTTCAAATTTTACACAGAAGTCTGGAAAACAGGGTTGTTTTAATGAAGTCACTTATATTTCATAACCACACACATACATGTACATACACATACATGCACACACACACAAGATTAAGTTTTAAACCTCTTCACAAGCATGATTTCTGAAATACAAACTAGCAAATCGGTGCAGTAGCTCAGAACACCAAAACTATCTATAGTAGCTGTCTATGGAGATTCTCAGTCATCCTGGTCATGATTGTCACAAAGGTGCTTTTTCTAAGAGGCAACTGAACTTTTTGGTTTTTCGTTGAGGATGTTTCACTTCTCATCCAAGAAGCTTCTTCAGCTCTGACTGGATGCTGGGGAATAGAAGGATTTACACTCCTTGCAGACAGCTGTTCATTCTTTTAGTGGCTCGTTAAGGTCACTTGGAGATTTATCTGTGTCGCCAGGGTCACCTGAGTGGTGCAAATTGGCATGGAACCTTCTTGGAACTGTTGAAAGGACTATGTTGTAGATTGGAGATAGATGATGTCGTATTCCTCCCCCTCTATTGATAGAGGGCTGTTCAATTTTGACATAGATGGCCTCTTTAATCGCTCTTTCAAACCAGCAATCCTCTCTGTGCAAAATATGGACTTTGTTGTCTTCAGAAGAGTGGCCTGTGTCTTTTAAATGCAGATAGACTGCTGAATCTAGTCCTGATGTGTTTGTTCTCCTTTGTTGTGCCATGCATTTATGAAGTGGTGTCTCTAGTAGCATAATCTACACTTTATAAATCTTGCCAGGTAACCCTATGCTTGTCTTCTTAGCAGTCACTGAATTTACACTTCTCAAACTCTTATTTATAGCAAAATCTAATCAATATACATGCAAAAACTTTATTGAATTAATAAATATATTATCTTGCTGTATTTGTTTTCTCATGTCTAACACCTGCAGGGTATCTTCAGGGAAACTCAAAATCTCAAGATGAGAAGTGCAGCATCATGATTTAAACCCCACTCTTTTTCTACATGTGCCAGTGTCATACCCATTATAAAGGAAGTGGTGTTTCAATTGTAGTACCACACCCTCTATCTTGCAGAATTTAACAACCTTTCTGCCAATGCCCATGGCTAACCCATCTTCTATTGCAATTTGACTTTGAAGCAACATAGATTAACTGGATGGTTTTTCTTCTAAGTGTCCATGTAGGTGTTGGATTACAAGCCTAAATAAAATATAGTAGTATTGATTTCTAATTGGTAAGGATTTGTTTGGACTATTATATTCTAATCCTTCAAAATATTAGTAGAAAAATAAGAAAAAATTTCACACTTTTAAAAAGCCCAGTTAACTTTAAAACAATAAATTTTTTAAAAGGTAATTATGGACACTTAACAAATTTGCAAATATCAAAGAAAAAACCCAGAGGAAGCAATTATACCTCTATCTAATCAGCCTAATGTATACAATAATTGTTTTAAGATACGAGACACATGAAGAAGATAAATTTAGCTTTAACACTGAGGAGGGATAGTTAGCATTAAAAAAAAATCCTTGGTGAAACTGAGTGTCTAAGGAATCTTAAAAACAATTGAAATATATGTCAGTACAATTCTAGTAATCCATAGCTGTGATATAAAGTAATAGTTAAACAATCTTATACATGTCTGCTCCAAACAAATATAATTAAATTCCAATTGGCTTACTCCTAGGTAAATAAAAATCTAAGTTGCAATTTCAGATTATGGATTTACAAGATGTCCTATCTCTATGTATATTGAATCACAAAAAAGAGGGCACTGTGAACCTGTACTGTTAGTCGGCTGATAAAAACTATTGTAATTTTTACTTATTGCATTGTAAAAACTACCATCTCGGAAGCAGCTGGCAATAGTTAATAGGCTTGCTCTTGTTCTCCAGTCAGCAAATAGTTAATACTGCAGGGCGCTATTGTCACCAACAAATCAATCTGCTCATGGCTCGTAAAATGTTAAGAAGTTCATTTGTTTAAAGCACCATGAAATAGGTGCCTTCAGGATCTCATCCTTTAATTTCCTGCACTGAGGCTGAGGTGCAGGACACCAATACTGAAAGATAAGATTAACACATTTGATGCTGAAGATCTTTTTTTCACACTGTGCTAACGTCAAATACTTCATCATTATCTGTGAAGTGAACTCTGTTTCCTCCACAGTTCAAGGCAGAGTTCATGGGGATGAAGGAGAGCAACATTGTCACATTAAGCCTCACATATTCATATTGTTATGCAAGGATATCAAACAGCCTTGAAAAATGTGTGTGTGTTTGTGTCTTGTCAGAAGAGATAACTATTTTTCAATCAATTTTCAGCTATTTATCTCCAGTTAAAGTAATTAGATTGGAATGACATTGCATGGACATAGTGATCTGTGGCATATTAACCATTCTTCCCTCTAAACTTGAAGTAGACAATTTGCAGTTTCAACTCCATTTTTTTAACCACTGAACCATTTTTTTAACCTAACAGAACCATCAATTTTGGCAGCGAGATGGCCGAAGTTCAATCTCCAATTTAGTATTTGTTTAAATCTCTATCTAGTTCTCTCAAAATACTGGAGCTCTTTTGCTCTCAAAATTTATATAATTGTCAGTTATGTGATGTGAATGTGCCTGTTTGGTTAAGGTGCTGGCCTAGAAACCAGGAGTCTGTGAGTTCTAGTCCCATCTTAGGGATGAAACCCAGGTGGGTGATTTTGGGCCAGTCACTCTTTCTCAGCCCCATCTACCCCACATATTTCTTGTTGCAGGGAAAATAGAATAAAAAAAAGAGTGTTAGGTGTGTTCACTGGCTTGAGTTACCTCTAACATAATAAAGATGGGATAAAATATAATTAAATAGTAAATAAATAAATATGATTAATATACATACAACAATATGAAATCATTGTCAGTTCTTTAGCTAGTGTTGGTTTTCCTATGCATCAAATTTTTCCCAAGAACCTAGGACATTGTAACTACTGGCATAGTATATTTGTAGATCCAAACAATGTGGCCTTTTGTCATTGATAGACGGAAATTTTGTCAATACACAGATTTTCTAAGTTCTAAGTACAATATTTTTTTTTTTGGTAAGGCACCCAATATACCAATAACCACCGGGACTGTGGCCATAACCAGTTTATGCCATAATTTTTTCAACTTCATTTTTTGCTACGTTAATTATCCACACTTTCTTTTTTTCAACCACAGTTAAATCTGGTTTGTTATCTCCCAAGACTTCATCACTTTGTACCTGAAAATCCTACAATATTTTAACTTGCTCATTTTTTACTATCTTGCAACTTTATGTTCCCACCAGTTTTTCTTTACTGACACATGATAATTTTTGCAGTTGTTCCAGTGAATCGTTTTGGCAATTCTGTTAAGTTATTGTTCATAATCATTTTGTGTGAACTTACTGCACATGCTGAGTTTATGATCTACTGTTTTTTCTACTTCTTTTATCAATCTTCACTTTGAATCATTTTATAATTTTTCAGTTCTGGCCTTGCCTTAGTTTGAACAATTTGCTTTTGAGCAGTAAAAAACAGGCCTTCAGTTTCTTTCTTTTTTAATGTTCTAGTTATAAATCATTGCCAGGTTTTATCTTTATCTACTTTTCCCTCAGTCTTTTATAGAAAGTGACCATATAATGCTTTTCCTTGCCAGCATTGTGCTCATGTTTTTATTACATTATTTTGATATTTTTGTTTTGTTTCCTCAACAATGAGGAAAAGATTGGATTGGCAGAAATTGATAAGTCATCCTCCAGTTTTTTGTTGGTTTCCTGAGCCATGTAGTCCAACTACATTCTCCTTTTTAGTGTTTCCAGTATTTTAGTCTCTACCAGAAGCAGCACATCTTATCTATTAGTTGATCACAAGGTTGATCAAACACCTCTTCCTCCACATCAGTGTTGAAAAATAAAGTTGGATATCTGATATTATTTGATCAGTGTATTGCACCCAAGTACTGTCCTATATACACATAAAGGAACATAATTTTTTCTTTGTTTTTCATCTTCTGAGTATAAACAGCATGACCTTCTGAACGAATGTGCTAAAATCCAATACATTTCGATTCGCTGATGTTAATGGGTAGTTAATTCATTTCATCTTTCACTGTACTGTGCTTTCCCATGTTTATGCTTCTTATATTCTGATGCTGTATTTGCAGTTTTGGACTTTCTTTTCTTGTAAGACAACATCAACAATTGAAGGTTTTAATCTAGTCACATCACAATCATGACTAGTACTGTGAAAGATCTTCAGTTTTTCCTCCATAACATGTTGAATAATATCTAATCTTCCAGCACTAAATCATCAATCATTTTATCTTCTCTAGGTATGTGGTATTTTTGATAAAATATAGATGTGATTTACCATTGTCGTCTCTCAGCATTGTTGTGTTGTTGTTAAAGTAAACATTTGCATCTTTGTCAGAGAGTGTGTAAATTTTGAAGCACATCCAACTAGCACACAAGTACAGACTTCAGGCAGGATTGGTTTTAAGAAAAAACTTGTTTACATACATACATACATACATACATACATACATACATACATACATACATACATGATACCCATGCAGCAGGATGAATCAGGAGCACAGAAAAACACAGAAGCAATATTCTCAGAAGCAAGATAATATGAGCAGACACAGGATAATATTAGCAGGCAAAAATAAAGAGGCCATGTGTCTCTTTTATACTTATCAGTCAAGTTGAACCATACCCAGACTTCTAACAGACTCTTATGGCCCATTAAAACAAATACTATCTTTCAGTATTTATACAGCTCCCATTGGCTGTCCTGTTACCATGTCTAATCTAGACAGTCCCCATTGGCTGACCTGTTACCATGACTATCCAGAAAGTCCCCATTGGCTGACCTGTTTTCCATGTCTATTCCAGTTCATGAACTATATACTCTGACAATCTTCCAATATGACTCTACCCAATATAATGTCTGCTTGCATTAACTGGACAATTGGGATGGTTATCATGCTGGGAGTATATACTTCATCCTATCGTTAAAGGATAAATGATATCTTCATTTATCCTTTCTAGGAACATCCCTCACCACCATGATGGGACGACATAGCAGGACTTGGGGAGGAAGAGATATTAAGAGCTTCCCTAAATTAAAAAGAAACTCTACAAAGATTAGGATATATTGCAAAATAAGTGGTTAACCTTTTTTTTGTTTTTTGTTTTTTGTTTGTCAAACA
>JANHJO010005662.1:314536-329295 GCA_032468235.1 Pseudoxyrhopus heterurus | reverse complement strand
GAGTTGACCTTGAGCCTGGTGGGATTCGAACTGCTAAATTGCAGGCAGCTGGGAGTTGAATACTTAATTACAAAGTATAGCGCTCTTAATCCTTTGCACCACTCAAGGCTCTTGAAAAGATAGTTTACAACAGGAGTGTCAAATACAATTTCATTGAGGGCTACATCAGGGTTGTATTTGACCTCAGGGGACTGGGGTGGGCATGGCCAGGGTGGGCATGGCCAGCTTGACATCACTCGTGTTGGGGGTGCCTGTGGCGGCCTGAGCGCGCTGCCAGTGAAAACGGGCTCTTGAGCTCCGTTTCTGGATGCGACAGCCTCCTGCAACCCTCTGCCAGTGAAAACGGAACTCCATTTTCACTGGCAGAGGCACATGGGCCGGTCCTTTTCTGTTTCCAGAGCATCCTGTGGGCCGTATCTGGTTCCTGGGCCTTGAGTTTGACACCCCTGGTTTACAAGAACTGTCTAAAAATAAAGTTATACTTAATATGTCTTGCTATTAGAAGTAACCAAACATAGATTTAACATATAAATAATCTTCACTTTTCACACACCTTTTTCACACCCCATTTCTCTGTTTGGTGACCATTCAAATTTACAATGGTAATGAAAAAGTAACTTTAAAACTGGTTCTCACATTCACATTGCAGCATCCCCATTGTCATGTGATCAAATTTTGGGCACTTTGCAACTGGCAAACATTTTCAACTTTTATTTCATCCTACAGTCATATTTACTACTTCCGTGCTTCACCTCTGACTTCTGACTTCTGACAAGCACAGTCAATAGAGAGGTCAACTGTAAAATTGCAAGGTGCAGTTACATGTCTCACTTAATGACTGTTGGTGATTTGCTTAATGACCATGGTGGAACTGGAATTGCAAATCCAATGGTCACATGTTGTTTCACTTAAATAACCACATTGCTTAGCAACAGAGTGGTCAGTCTTAATTCTGGTCATTCAGCAAGGACTACTGAGTTGCTATTTCAGTTTATTAAATCAATGGTGGGAATGAACTACCATAGCCAGATTGCAGTTCATATTATTTCACTGTTGTTTCTTGCATTTGTACTCTGTTGTAATACCACAGGCCCTCAAAAGAATATATTTAAGGGCATGACATGATAGTACTTAAAGACTTCTACATCAAACTATTGAGGTAGGCCACTGCATTTTTGAAGTGAGATGTCATCAGTATGAATCTTTATCTTCTAAATACACAGTAGCAATCCTACCTTTGAACATTGTCTAATTTCAGGAATGTGATAAATGAGGAGGAAGAAGCTAAAGTTAAATCCAGAGAAAATTGTTTGCTCCATTGCTAAGAAAAAGGTAGGTTTTGGGATTGAGGTAAAACTTGTTCTTGAGGAGGCTACACTACTCATAAAGAGCAACTATTCCTCAATTTTTTGGACTTACTTTCAGTTGCACCTTAGTTACAACCAGTCTCAGCTATTACAATGCTACATTTGTAAATTCTCCAGAAATTATAACTGTGGAAAATCAAGCATAAATCAACCAGTATAATGTACAGATCATACGATGCTTAGACTGACTAGCAGGAACAATTAAGATGCTGGAGTTAACTTTTTCAAAATCTAAGCAACTTAAAGCCAGATTATCTTCACAACCATCTCTCTCACAATGAACATATCCATAGGTCCTCCTGAAGATGCCCTTGCTGCCAGAGGCCCAACCAGTAGATAAATGGCCTTCTCTGTCTGACTTCCTGGTCCAACGATCAGGAGCAAAACTAGGCTTTCAAGGCCTTCAGAACATCAACAGGGTGGCCTGAAACTTGGGAAAATGCTGTTCAAATGGGAAAGCGATGAAGTAAGCATGCTTCCTGAGACCTACTAGATGTTATTGCTTCAGAGAAGGGACTCAAAGCATGCTGAGTCTGTTAGATCTCATGGAATGGGCCCCAAATAACGAGGTAGATGACCCACCTGGACTATTCCAAAGACTCAGAGAGCTGACCTTGAGGGAAATAGGCAAGAATAACCTTGCTTACATTTTGAGAAAGAAGAAGAGACTCAGACAGGCTCCTCCCTGATAATAGGTAGGAGAGGTAAAGCACAGTCAGGGTTGCCAGATTCTATTACAATAGCTTATCTCTATAAGTTCAAAAACTCTAGTCTTTCTATTGAGCCAGTTTCCTTCCAGGGCTGGCAGCCATGAAGGACTTTAGAGGTGATAAGCAACATTTTGAATTGTATTTGAAAGTCTACAGGAAGCTAGTGCAACTGACAAAGTAATGATGGCCTGTCATCCTGCATTCTGAACCAACTATGGCTTCAGTCCAGAGGGTTTTTTTTTCCAGGCAGGAGGTGACTAATATAGAGTTTATTAAGGTAGGAGGTGACTACAGGATGAGTGATAGTGAGCAGGCACCTGAAAGGTAAACAGAATCCCCAAATTGACCAATAGGTCTCCCAGGAGAGTGCAACTCCATCCAGAGCTAAAAATTGAAAGTCCCCAAATCCAGAAGAACCTAAAATTCATGGTCATTAAATGTTGTTTGCATTAAGTTATGGGCTCCACTTCAGCTGTTGGACAAGGCACAACAGCTAACTCACCCTGGTCTTCTCACGCAGAGCGAATAGGCCTGTGTGAGACGACTGGGGTGAGTCAGGTGCGTCGACTCGGCCGCATCCAGTTGTCCTAGACCCGAAGTGAAGCCCACACAGTAACCAAAACAGTATTGAATAACTGAATTTTAGGCTCCTCTGAATGTTTATTAAAAGTAAAATGAAATGTTTACTTTCTACCACTGACATTCTTACATCTTACTTTGCTGCTCTAAGATTTAAATATTCCCTCACAATGTTAAATATGAGCAGTAAGCAGTAATTATATAAAAGACAAACATTGAGAAACATTTATCAATACAGTCATTGAAAGTATAGGAACAAAATGCAGTGCACAGCATCAAAATAAAGTTTTGTGTTTCTCAGTATTGGCTGGGGTATTCTAGGAACTGAAGTCCAGACTTCTGAAATTTGACATTTGCTAAGGTTGAGAAACTGTACATTACATGAAGGCCTCTATCAGCATACCGAAATATCACTAGAGGTATCCAAAGAAAACCCTACACCTTTTTGCATGCATTGTAAATTACCACCAAGGAGAAGAAATTAGTAGATCTGGTATCATACCATCTACAGAAAACTGCCCAGAAACAGGATTTCCATTATTTTTTTTAATAGAAAGCTTTATAGTGAAGAGCTCCTTGAGTGATCTAAGATCTGTGATGATAGACTGAAAATGTGTTGGATAAAGCAAACAAAGAAAGGAAAGGCAGAAAAAAAAATCCATACACCTTTTTCTTGGCTGGTAAGAATAAGTTGGATTTAGACTACACAATAGCAGTAAATTTCTCCTTCCACATCACTCCATTTCTCCTCAAACCTCTGCTAGTTTTTTGGGTCACAAGACTTTTTGTTGTTGTTAGTGTGGCTGCATCAGAATAACAGAAGCTTTAAAAAATATATTTCATACAACACATAATTCATGTGTGCAAATTAATGACCAAAAACCAGTGATAGTATCTAATAGCTTAGCTGGCTTTTAAAGGTGATTAAATATATTTATGGAGGAGAATAGATCTATCAACAGCTATTAACCATAATTGTTAAATGAACTTCCAGATTCAGGGACAATATGTCTCTATCATTTATAGTGGTGGGCAACAGTGGAGTGGAACTCTTGTCTTTATGTCCTACTTCCCAGTTGCACCTGGTCAGACTCGAGAGACAGTTGATCTGATCCAGCAAAGCTCTTATGTTTTTTACAACATTAGTGAAGCAAGTAATTGTCAATTTTGAGGAGAGAGAAGTACAAGATGAATTGATCAAAAGTTAAATAGACAGTTTGATTTTTTACAGATGTTCACTGATCAAGACTCAAGGCTTTGGACAAGGAAATGTGCTTGAACATTAACTAAAGCTTACTAGTAAATGATGTTGTGCTTGTAATTATCACAGACAAGATCTCCATATGTACATGCTGCTAGATTACATGCTATGAGAATTATTCTATATTAACTAACTTAAATTATTTGTTTGTTATGCTCAGAGTAAATAAGCCTGCATCTTACCATCTTACCAAAATATTAAATCTGCCACGTGAAAACTGAATGATCTTAAACACATTATAAATCCACTTTGCCACTTTGGTAAAATATTAATAAATTAGTAAAGGATAGCATGAGTCAATTTAGAATCAGGTGGTATCCAACCTGGAAAGACCAAATTGGCCTACAAAAAAGGTCAAATGAAGAACTGAAAAGAGACATATTTATGAAGACACAATATCTTCATAAATGACCTAGATGCAGGAATAGAAGGGAAGCTCATCAAATTTGCAAAGTTGGCACTAAGTTGGCAGGAATAGCCAATATTCCAGAAGACAAGCTCAGGATCCAAAATGATCTTGACGGACTTGAACAATAGGGCCTATCCAACAAAATAAAATTTAATGTGGAAAAAAACAAGGTTTTACACTTAGGTAGGAAAAACCAAAGGTACAAGTACATTTTGGCAAAAGCTGTCTCAAAAACAGTAATTGTTAGAGGGACCTTGAAGTCCTAGTAGACAACCATTTAAATATGAGCCAGCAGTATGTAGCAACAGTCAAAAAAGTTAATACAATCCTTGGTTGTATAAACAGAGGTATAGAATCAAAATCAGATGAAGTATTAGCACACTTCATAAAATCTTAGTAAGACCATACCTGGAATACTGGACCCAGTTTTGGTCACCACATTACAAAGAAGATGAGAGTTTGGAAAAAGTGCAGAAAAGAGCAACTAGGATGATTAAAGATCTGGATACTAAAACATATGAACTACAGTTGAGGGACTTGGGTATGGCTAGAGAAAAGAAGAACTAGGGGTGACATTATAGCAGTATTGCAGTATTTGAGGGGCTGCAAAGAAGAGGGAATCAACTTATTTTCCAAAGCACCAGAAAGCAAGGCAAGAAATAATGGAAGGAGAGAAGCAATCTGGAATTAAGGACAAATTTCCTAACAGTGAGAACAATTAACCAGTGGAAGAGTTTGCATTTTGAAGTTGTGGTTGCTTCATCACTGGAGGTTTTTAAGAAGAGACAGGACAGCCGTTTGTCTGAAATTGTATATGTTCTCCTGCTTTAACATAGATTTGGATTAGAATACCTCCAAGGTCCCTTCCATCTTTATTCTGATTGAAATTGAAATAAAAAAGTATTACATGGTCAGTACATTAAAAAAAAATAGCAGGCAAAACTAATAACAACAAGACCTGGCAATGATCCAGAAGGAAAGTTGAAGAAAGACAGAATAGCTAATTCTGACTGCATTATTATAATAATAATAAAAAGATAGCAATAGCACTTAGACTTATATACCGCTTCATAGTCCTCTCTAAGTGGTTTACAGAGTCAGCATATCACCCTCAACAATCTGGATCCTCATTACTGCATTTAACCACTCTATCACCTTGGCTCTAAATACATACAAAGCCAGAATTGAGAAGATAACAATAAATAGTAAATGCCTTCCACCAAAGCCCTTGAAGTGGGCCACCTAGCCTGGAAGGCTTGCAAAGGGCTGGGGAGGTTTCAAAGTCTAAAAAAAAGGTTGGTATAAGTCACTCTTAGTTGTGGTTGTTTTTTACAAAGTCATTTAAGTACAAAATCCCACCAGAAAGCCACCATACGGTCTGTTGAGCATCTACCTTAGAGATAAGAAAGTCTGCATCTATAAATGTAGCTTGTACTCCTTGGGAAGAAAACAACTACTTGTCTGGCGTATGCAAAATGTCTGCAGTCTCATAAAATGTTATCCTTTTTCTTTATCTTGTTAGCATAATGTGGGGCTTCATTAAGCAGCCAGATGAATCATACAGTAATTGGATGTAATGAATTTAATTTTGTAATTTCTTCTCCCTAATGAAACAAGGACATATTTTATAAACAGGCAAAGTATTGTTTTGAGTTATGGACATTAAGCTAGCATTTGACCAGAAATGCATAACTGATGACTGACAGCTCTTTTTTATTTGACCTCTTGCTTTTTTTAATTTTTATTTACAAGGGCAAAGAATAAAGCCATCATAGAGTAAAATGTGCCTCTATTCAGAGGAGAACTCAGTTTCCTTTGGCTTTCCTTTTGTCCCAGTTGTCATTCAGCAATCATTCTCCTAGATTGTGGAAGAAAGAATAATTAAGATGCTTAAGAATTCTTGGTTTTCTTTTCTGTCCCCATTTTTTTTCTTTTTGATAAATCTGTCTGTCTGACTTTTGGAGGTTCAGGGCCCAAGGGTGTCTGCAGGGAAGGGTTGTATGTAAATTTGCACGATAATGGCCACCATGTTGCCTTTTTGAAATCCATGAGAATACCCATGTAAAGCCAAAATGAATGGTCCTGATAATTAATAATTCCTGATACAGGCTGGGCAAAAAAGGAAATACAGGTAGTCCTCAATTTACAACGGTTCAGGTAGTGACCATTCAAACTTACAACAGCACTGAAAAAATTGACTTATGACCATATTTCATACTTACAACCATTACAGCATCCCCATAGTCACGTGATCAAAATTCAGATGCTTGGCAACTGGTTCATATTTAAGACAATTGCAGAGTCCTTGGGTCATGTGATCATCTTTTGCAACCTTCTGATGAGCAAAGTCAATGGGAAAGCCAGATTCACTTAACAACTGTGGCAAGAAAGGTCATAAAATGGGGCAAAACTCACTTAACAATGTCTCACTTAGCAACATCAACTTTGGAATCAAATGCCTCGCTTAGCAACATAAATTTTGGGCTCGAGGACTATCTCTATATACAGTCTCCTAAGGGATATGTTAAGAGTAAAAATAGTCAAGAAAATATATGATAAGAATTGAAAGTATATATGTTGATAATTATGCTATTTAAACAAAATCAACAATAGCTGGAGAGATGGATAAATGACATGTATGAGTTCTAAACTAAATACATAGCTATATAAATGAAATGCAGTGTTATCCAATGTATTATTTCTAACTATATTTTCCCTATATCTACATCTTTAAAAAGCTTTCTGTCCTAACGTAACTATTTAGTAGGTGTTTTGCTGCATTTTTTCAAAGTCAAAAATACTTTGCAAAATTAGGAAACGTCTACAATTTAATGCATCTCCTTTACAATCTGCCTAATAGTGTGGGGATGACGTTGGATCAGATTATACCAGAATTTGCTAAACCCTATCGCACTAAAAAAGTAAGTTGCTTTAAGCCAACACAATTTAATGACAATTCAACTCACTACGATCACTAACTTACTGTATGAAAATCTCAAAGACAGACTGCAATGAAGAGGTATTTGCTCTGCAAGTTGGGCTGCTGCCTTTTTGATCATCTTCTACAATGGTCCTTCCACCTCCTTGTTTGTCCTTGCAAAGGTAGGAAGTATAATAATAAAATAGTATTTGGGATATCAGTAACTGGGGCCTAATTAGTGTCAAGCCAGCGGGTTTTAATTGCATAACTGAAATGCACCTCTAGATGAGTTCTTTCTATTGTAACTTGACTACCCATCTCAATGCTGATTAATAGGGGCGAAGCTGAAAACTAAAATGCCGTTAATTTACTGTAAGTTTTATTAGGCATATAAAAGGATACCAGGAATGACTAACTATTTGTTGCTAGAGAAACATTTCATCTATGACTCATGCCAGATTCCTTACAGATTAAGCTTGTTAATTTTACGTACCACAAACATTCTTCTCGGCACTGCTGAAGAAAGGTCCATGAGCTCTTGTCTAAAATGGATGTATGAAAAGAACCAGCCCCCTCCCCATGTCATCCCCCCCCCCATAACAGTTACATTAACTACTTTGTCCTTTTAATTCATCTAATTACACATGAGGGAATATCCAAAAAAGAAAGAGAGAGAGTGGGAGAGGGAAAGGGAGAGAGCTAGACCATTTACAGGCTGTGTCTTTAGTTGCTTTTCTGCAATGACACCAAGCCTATGCTTTTGTGGTCTTTTCTCGTTGTTGTTGTCTTATTAGGGTTCTTTTGTTCAGAGAGATGAACTAAAGCCATTTTCAGCAGCCTGCAAGATGAAACAGTTTCAATAAGGACACAATGTACTTGTTTAAATTACCTTTCAAAATGCTCAAAACCATTAAGGGGGAGGTACTGCAAATAAAAAAAGCAGGGTTTTTTTTTTCTTTATACTTATAATGTTTTGCCCTAATAACAGCTTTTATTTTATTATAATCCATTAGTTGACAATATTATTCTCTGGAATATTCGGCAGCAATTTTGTTATTACATCACACTTGGAGCACTTACTCGCAGGGCTGGAAACTACAAATCTTCATCTAATACGCTTTCAATTTTGTTAAAATCTGTATTTAACTGGTTTCACTGAGAAACATCTTGGGGAGAAGATGCTTTTAATTCACCACTGATTAGCTTAACATTTGTGCCCGCTCAGGAACCACAGGACGTCTCTCTCTTTCTCTTGTTCTTTTTTTGGCTATGCCATCCTTGCAATGATCTTGTAGAGCTCATTTTATTTAGTATTTTCACTTTCTTAGAATGAGAAAGCCTAATCCTGATCTTCCTATGGCTTCAGAACCATTAGCTTTTCTACCAAATAGAATACTTTAAAACTTGGTTAGTAAAAATAAGAGTCTAAGTATGATGTTCTCTTCTCCCTCAACAGCCTCTTTTTAGTTGTTGTGCCGTGCTTTTAAGATTTTAAAGCTAAGAGCAGGGACTTATTATCAATATGTGTAACTGTGAAAGCTTTTCCTTGTTTGGAGGTTTCTTTGCCTTTAATGCTTTTGTTTATTTTGGCTTGAGAACAGAATACAAATGATTCCAATAAAATATTGAAATAATTTGTTCAACGAGAGAAACATTTTCCCATTTAAAAAGACACCAATCACAGCTATCAGGTTTTATGAAGAATAATTGACCTTCCTGATTGGCAATAACCTGTTAACATCATCGTACAATAGTTTTGAAATTTTTCTTCAAAATAAGAAAAAGATTTATTTATCTTATCATGACATCATTAAGTTTTTTAAAATTATTCCTTCACATATTGAGTCAATGTATTGTACATAAAGTGGAGGGGTTGAAGGGTAGAAGAGGTTGAATTGTTTTGTGCCTTCTAAGCTAATCTTCAGGATGTCTTTTGGCAATGAAACAGACCAGGTTCATTTAGATTTTAAATTCTACAAACTTCTTCTGCTTAATATCCAGGAAGGTTCCAGCAGATCTTGGAATATTTCATCCATGGAATGATTGATTTTCCTTATCTTACCACGTGGTTATGCCTGAAATGAATAGAGAGAAGTTTGAAAAATTGAGCAATTATTCATGATAATGAAGAAGCTTTTACATATGGAAACATAAGTCTTTCTGGAAAAAAAACATGGCTCATGCCTTTCATAAAGAATATGATAAGAGCAAACCATTCAATATTCAAAAGTATTTAAGAAAGTCTCACATCAAACAGTCCTCAATAGATATACTTTATTATGAAAAGACAAGGAAGGGTTGAAAAGATTTTCTAAGGGATTAATAGCTAATTAAACAAGAAACAACAACTGGAAATAAATAAATGGTCAGTTCCTACAATGAAGAAGTATAAGGTGTGCAGTTTTTAACTTTTCCAAAATGATCAATGGTTTGGATTAGAAAGCCATATTTGGCAATGTACCCACGTTAAAAAAGTGTAATAAAGAACGTTGAAGGGATATTTCTATCTGGGGAAGGGAGGCAATTTAAAAGTAAAAAAACTTATTAAATATAAGTATTTATAAAATTGTCACATCTATCTATCTAACCTTAGAATCTGAACTGGTAGCAACCGACTGGGAAAGCTGTAGTACAAAATGTAGAGAAATCAGAAATTGGAACTTCTACATTAAAACAAAATTTCCATCTCTTTGGCTATTACTAGTATGATAACGTGTTTATAACTACTGATGATGCAACTTTTCTCCGACAGTTATATAGGTGAAAGTTACCACACTTCAAAATAACATTACAGAGACAAGAGGGAAACCACTTACATCCCCCCCCCAAAAAAGGGGAGGCTGTCAAAATTATTCTCTAAGAAAATGTCGTTTTTGTAGTAAGCAGAAAAGCCTGAAGATAAGTAGAACTGGATATTATTGCATTAAATGATGCATTGTATTGAGACAGTGAATAGGGCAATAATTTTTTTTCTCCCTCTCATAATAGTGGAACCCTGGGTTCTTCAATGGGTCTAGTGGAGTCTAGTGGAGTCCACTATTCTCAGTGGAGAAGATGTAGAAATAATTTTCAAAATAGTAACACATTCACATCCATGCCAATTTTTTATTAAAGTTTCTGTAATATTCATACAATTCCCTAAGGGAGAAAACTCTTTGACTGAATTATTTGATTGATTTCATTACTGATATTTTTTTTCCCATTGGCCGCCATGACTCAAATATTTGGAGGGTCCTGGTAACTTTTGTGAGATTCACCAGGAATCCAAGAGTCCTCAGCAATCATAGCTACCCAATGTGGGGCTTAGACCCCTTTTCCACCTGGCTGATCAATATTAGTCGAGAGGGGAAAAACTAAGAGGTAGATATGAGCTGTAGCCAATGCCTCTCAGAGGAATTAGAGGAGATATCTGAAGTTCTTAAAGGGAGCTTGTTTAAGAGTCCTAGATCTAAGATCTAACATACACAGTAATTATTTTTCTATCTCCAACCTTTCCTTTGGGGAAAAGTTATTGAGACAATGGTGGGGCTATAGCTGCCAAGAGCTCTGGAGAATGTGGATTAAATGGCTCCTTGGCAGCCTGACTTCAGAGCTGACCATGGTCACTTTCAGGGCTTGGGGCAAGGAGGTTCTCAGGGTTTTGATGGGGAAAAAAAACAGGCTCAGACTCCACCCAGAAAGGATGTAATGATTTTTGATTTAAGGGCTGATTGATTCCAGGATTGCATCCTCTATGGCTCTACATGACACTGAGCTTTCCCAAAAATATCAGGGTCACAGTACAGATAAATCTTCGACTTACGATCACAATTGAGCCCAAAATTGTTGTTAAGTGAGACACTTGTTAAGTGAGTTTTCCCCCATTTTACAATGTTTCTTGCCTCAGTTGTTAAGCGAATCACTGTAGTTGATAAGTTAGTAACTTGGTTGTTAAGTGAATTGGGTTTCCCCATTGACTGCTTGTCAAAAGGTCACAAAAGGGGATTGCATGACCTTGGGACACAGCAACAGTCATAAGTATGAACCAGTTGCCAAGCATCTGAATTTTGATCACATGATCAAGGGAATGCTGCATAAGTCACTTTTTTTGGTGCCATTGTAACTTTGCACATTCTAACCCTAACCCTAATTCTAAATGAACTATTGTAAGTCGAGAACTACCTGTATACTATAGAAATAGTTTGCCATTAACAATCTTCCTGATTTTTTTTAAATTTTGTACTGTAGTATCTATGATTTCCTGGTGAAACTCTATTCAAAAATTAACCAGGCCTGATCCCATTTTGCTTCCAATCCCAGGGAAAGGTGAGAAATCCAGAATTTAAACTCCAAAATTTAATACAGGTGAGACAAGGAAGAAAGGTTTTAAAAAAAGTAATAGATAGACTAACAGTGGGCTGGTAACACTTCGGCAGATGCATTGAGAAGGTTTGAAGAGCTTGTCTCTATCCTACCATGGGAACCACCTGGAATTGGGCCTTCCTGCTTCCTTTCAAAAGTGGCATTTTCCAACTTGTGCCAACCTGCATTTTCTCCACTGCACTTTAATTTGATCTAAGCAATATCTGTGCTCCTAGTCTTTGTACATTGCTGCCAGGAACCAGGACACAAGTTAATGCCCTCCCTGGTCCTTTTCAGAACATCTGTGGCTGAGGAGCTTATTGAATATAATCAAATAATACACAACTTCTTATGAATTCTTTGATTATAGTATGTTTCAGGATAAAGGCCACTAGTTTCTAGACTAAATATCGAAGTATTCTAAGAAACACAATCAGTCTTAAGGTTGTCATAGCCGAAACCTCTGGCAGAATATCCCAAATCTTATTTTTTTTTCTATGAGCACATGAAAATGTGGATTTCTGTAGCCAAGCTGGCCACTCCACGGATTATTCTAGTAAACCTTGACTTAGATAATACATCTAAGTATTTCCATATTGCCTTAAACTTGGGTACTTTACACTTGAGGTCTGAAATTATAGCACCTGACTTGGACAGGATTATGTAAAATAATAGTCCTAAACTACATATTTCAAATTTTCCATGACTTCTGGGGATTTTGCCCACTAGGAAGAGAATTGATTTGTCCTAATACTACAGTGGTTTTTTCAGCAGTGGTGATTTCTACACTGTTCTGCATATCCTATTTTTTCATACTGATAATGCTGTGGCTGTTGTTAGATTTTTTTATCCCACCTTTATATTTGGTCAGTTCAAGGTGGTGAACATACCTAATACTCCTGCCTCCTATTTTCTCCAGATAAAATGTTAGCATGTTTATGATTAATTGTGATACATCTTTAATGCTGGGACAATTAGGCTAAAATTCCAATAAATAATAAAATGATAAGGTTTAGCAGTTTTTTATATACATACTAGCTGATAACCCGGCATTTATTTATCCCAATCCTGTATTAGACAGGATTGGGTATTTATTTATCCCAATCCTGTATTAGACAGGAAAATCCTGTAGTCAGGACTTACGCTGTTGTATTGTATGTGAAGCTCTAGATGTAGTAACTCTATCTCTCTTATTCTTTAGTTGGGCCTCACGCTGTTGTACTGTCTCTGAGGTTCTAGATGTAGTAGCTCTCTTGCGCAGCGTTGCAAGTCAGAGGGAACCCCTGGGAAGCTGTTACCATAGCAACAGAAGCTGCCCCCCAAGAGGTGATAGGGGTGTCTTACCCCCACAGTATTTGTTTCCAGAGGGTAAGTAATATGTGTACGAAGTTTGGTTGAAATTGCTCGAGGCATTCCAGAGTTATGCTGGAACATACACACATAAACATCCGTTTTTATTTATATATAAATAAAAGATTCTACAGGACATTTCAGCATAATCAACTGTTATTTTATTTGTTACATCTTCATGCTGTTCAATATATGAACATATCAGATGGAAAGTTCTTTTTCATGGCAACATGCTGACAAAACATAGTGGATTGTTCAACAAATGGTCCATTTTAATCCACAATATGATTTCAGACTTCTCTAATTTGGTGGCCTTCAACTATAAATGGATTCCATCAAACTGTATGTGTATCAACTTGTACCGGGAGTGCTCAATTTTCAACATACTTTCAGTGATTGTTTGAAGTTACAATGGCAATGAAAAAAGTAACCTATGACCATTTTTCACATTTACGACCATTGCAGCATCCCCATGATCATGTGATCAAAATTCAGACTTTTGGCAACTGGCATGTATTTGTGATGGTTTCCCAGGGTCCTGTGATCCCCTTTTGTGACCTTCTGACAAGCAAAGTCAATGGGGCAGTCAGATTCACTTAACAACTATGTTACTAACTTAATAACTGCAGATTCACTTAATAACTGTGGCAAGAAAAGTTGTTAAACGGAGCAAAATTCACTGAATTTATTGAGCAACAGAAAACTTGGTCAAAAATTACTATAATTTGGTTGCAATATCAATTTGGAATATCTAAGGTACCAATGTTGGTCTAAACAGTTTTTTAAAGACTTTATTTTGTCCTTAATTTAACCATTTAAAATTAATCATAGCAATATCCTATTATGTTTCATTGTTGTTAATCAGATAATTATAATGTTGAAGAGAAATTATATTTGAAACTAATAAAGGAATTCAAAACATGATTTTTTTTCATAATTTGAGGGAATATTTTATTATTGCTATTGTTCTAACAGGCAACTGATTTTTTTAACTTTTTTGAAATGCATTTTTCTGGATTATTTTGTTGTTATTCTGCCTCTCACTGTTAAAATACCCTTACCATTACAATTACAGACTGATCATTTCTTTGTCAGTGGGCAAACGTACAAAATCAGCAGGGGATCAAATATTTCCCTCACTGTATGTGTTTTTGTGTGTATTAAGGGAACATAGCAAATTACACTTGGGATCTAAACATTACATATGGCGGCTAATCAAAAAGATTTCAATACCTTCACAAAATTTCACTTTTTAACTAAATTTGTATTTTTCTCTGAAAGGCTTTGCTCATATAAATATAGAGAAGCCAAAGAGAACTAGAATAAATAGCTCTTTTGATATTCTTTGTCTAAGGTCAGCCTTCTACTGAACCAAAACGAAGTCCATTTGAGGGCACTGTGGCATCCATGTGTTTGACCATTGAAGGCCATGTGTGACCATTAGAAATAAAAGCAAAATCAATAGGGTTTCATTAAAACAGCAAGCAATCAGAGCTATGGTACTTGCTTAATTACAGTTTCAGTAGCATTTGCTTTAATTGGAAAGAATAAAAGAAGTGAAGTGGAGTGAATGAAGAAATTAGCATATCTATCACTGTTGTCACAATGTACCATGGCCTTAAAATGCTGTTTGCTCTTTAGTATCTCGGGAGCTTTGTGGAACTCTAGGGGTGGAAAAATAGGGAAAGCCAATTAGCAAATAATCAGATTGCACCTTTGTGAAATTCTAATTAAAGTTTCTTATAATGTTGAGAATGTGCTTTTAAACCTCTTTATTAGATATAATTTAGAACATATTTGTTCATTATAATGGTGGGACATA
>JANHJO010005662.1:281632-291929 GCA_032468235.1 Pseudoxyrhopus heterurus | reverse complement strand
GCAAGGTATGTGCCTGGCAAGTTTGGGCCAGATTCATGCAGGCATGGAAGAGCCTATTCAGGACATACCCACAAACACCCACAGTCTAGCTATAAGATTATATTAATAACAACCTTGGGCAGTCATTCTCTCTCAACCTAACTCACCTTACAGGCTGTTGTTGTTGTTGGGAAAATAGGAGGAGGAAGGTGTGTGGGACATGTTTGCTACCTTAAGTTATTTGTAAAAATAACAAAGGTGGGATACAAACAAATAAATAATATCAAGGGTGTTCTTTGTTTCTAATTTCTTTCTAAGTTGTGATACCATGCTTAGCTCAAATAATAATTATATCAAGATCAACCATCTGACAGAAATTATGCTAAGGATAGAATGTACGAAGTAGGAATCCTGTCCTTCTGATACAAATGGATAAATTTTCTGCTAATGAAAAGATAACCCAGAAAACCAAACACATCAATTTCACAGTAAGATAACTTCTATGATACCACTAGTTAAAGAGTTAAATAGTAAATATGATCAGCCATCAGAAAGTTGAACCACCAATCTGTTGAGTGCTTGTTTGAAGGAAAGATTTCAGCCACCAGCTGAAAAATATTTCTGGTCATCAGGAACTTGTAGAGCAGGGATATCAAACTTCCTGCCCACTGGCCGGATGTATCATGTGCTAGCCACTCCCACGCCCAGTTTAGCAATGGGGAAAAAGGTCCTGATATGTCATGTGATGACGCCATGACGATGTGAGTTTGACGCCCCTGTTGTAGAGTGATAGACCATTAAGAAGAGCAAATCCCTAGTAACAAGAAAGATTCAGTGTGTGAAAGAAGTCATGCAGAACAACTTTTTCTGTGGCATTTATGATGTAGGATAAAAATAAATACTTATTAATATTATTATTGTTTGAGGAAACAACTTCGTTTATTAGAATCCAACTTCTATTTAATTTTAGAACTAAGTTCTAAAATTTGTAACTAAGTTGCTACAAAATCGTAATTTAAGCCTGGTAAAGATTAGAATAAAAAGGAACTACCGTATTTGCTTTTGGAAGAAGAAATGGACATAAAGGATTAGGAAATGCAATCAGTTCTGTGCTTTTATTAAGGATTAACATATTTTCAACCAGCATTTCTCCTTCTCTATACTACTTTCGGTTTTAATTCAATACTAAGCAAGTATGCATAAAGCTCCTCCAATTTTATTGATATTCCTAAACTGATAGCTACACTCTATGTCTTTTAAATTTAGTCTCTCAATTTATTGTTCCCATTTCCCCATGCTTTGCAGGGACAGAGATTTGAACAAAGGGCAGGGGAAATAGCATGTGCATGCTGAAGTAAGAAACTTTGATGTATGTCTGAAAAGTAACTCACACTTTTTTTATATAGAGGATAGATGGTTTGTGACCACAAATGAACTTCACCAACTTTAACTTCCCATGTTGGAATATCCATAAAAGAGATGTAACATCTAATATATCCATGATCACTATAATGGAAACTAAAGTCACTTGAGGTACTGTATATTAATATTATTTTTGATCTGATTGTTTGTCTAGTGTTAATTCAATACTAAGCAAGTATGCATAAAGCTCCTCCAATTTTATTGATATTCCTAAACTGATAGCTGATCTGTGTTCCAATATTTTTGTTTTTTTATTATCTCCTCTGAATGGTGTGTAAATCTGGCCTCCACCGTATGTATATATCAGTCAGTGATTTCTCTAAATGCCAAGCTGTCTGAAATACCTTAACATTTTTGTATTTGGCTTGATCAAAGATGCTAATAGTTTCCCAGCTGAAACTGTAGTTGAGTGTCCACCTATTGTAAGATTAAGAAGTTTCTGCCATGTCTTCTGACTGCTAGTTGGCATTGGTGAGGGAGTATTTTGAACATTGGTCTTGTAGTATTTTGGCTCCAGTTTTCTTCTTCTTGAGCTCCTGGATCTTTTAGTTTGCTTGGGAGATATTTGGTTTATGCTCTGCCGTGATGGCAATTGGTTATAGGGAAAAAACAACAATGTTCCCTTTCCCATTATATTAATAAACAGAAACAAAAGATAAAGAAAATTAAATGTTAATTAATTAAACTAGTTAAATGTTAATTAATTAAAATAATAAAAACATGCTCCTTTGAAAGGAGAGAAAACTTCCTAATAATTAGAAAATAGAGTTTAGCATAGTTTATTAAAAGATTTAGATGACTAACTACATCAGAACAAAAATCAACAGATTAATTTAATTTCCTTTTCCTTCCATTCTTTAACTCAAACTGATTTCCCCCCCATCATTAATTCTTAAATTCAATAAAATAATATCAAACTCTATTTGTTAACGACTCAGTAATTACCCTGATTGCAGACCATCTCCTGTGAAATCTGCCTTTCAAAATTTCGAGCAATAGATTAAACCATAAACTGGACAAAAGTTGAACCACTCACAAGATGTTAAGATATCTGGTTTTACCCCACCCCACCCCCAAAAAACCCACCACTGATTGAGCAATATCAATATTTTTTAAAATCATTTTGTATGCGAGTTTTGATTTCTATGATGGAAATATAAAGTTATATTTCAATGCACTTTCCCATTAGTGAAACCAAAACATTGATAAAGTAAACAAATCATCCATCATTTCTACCAAGCTATGCATATATTGCTTTAAAATATGATCTAGACGAAAGATGTATGTTGCTTCTGGATATGTTTACGTAGAATGAATAATGCATGGATACACACATTTCCAAACCATATTTTTTTAACTTCACAGTTGCACCACTTAGTCACTTGAATGTCGTAAGATGAAAGGCAAGTACTATCTCCAAGAAAACAATAGTGCACTCTTAATTCATTTACATAAATCCGGAGACAACGTGAATATATTTTTGTATCTTTCTCAAAATTGGTGATTTTTAAACTTGAATTTAAATTTTGTATCTGTGTTTCAGCCGGTTTTCATCGCAGGGAGCAGCAAAGCAACATCCCTATGTGTTAACATTGTTACTGAAATGAGGATGATAATAGCACTTCCCAAAAGTAAGAGTTCTTTGGTAAAATATTAACCAAAAAATGAAAAAAAGTATCAGAAATTTTTCTAGTCAGAAAATTAAACTTGTGGCTTTGAATAATGCTAAGATTTGGAAATAAGCAATTTATCATTTCTTATTTATAAATTAATATTATTTACGTTGCAGTAAATACACTTCATCCCTTCTGAATTTCTGCAGCTACTTCCATCCATCAAACCTGGCTGGAGTAAACTAGTATGTTTTCCTTGTTCTGGCTTTTGACACACTAAGCCTTTTTGATAGGATGGGCTCAGAGATCTACCTGCAAGGCCATTTGGAGGAATATATGAGTCTATCTGACAAAATCTATCCCCAGTTAGACTCTGACCTTGAAGAAAGGCAGTTCTGCAGAGGTGACCAGGGCATAGTTTTACCAGGGAGGAGTTTGAGGCTTGAAGAAATGAACAGGATTCATATTGTTATGAGCTCAGCCATCTGATCCTGATTGACTAAAACTCCTGGAATGTGACATATTGGTGAGTGCTAGTGGTGATGAATTCTTCCTTGAGTGAGAGGGTTGTCCATCTTTCTTTTTAAAAGATGTGGTTCATCCCTTCCTTAAGAAGCCATTGCTAGACCCAACTTTTGGGGACATTTTTCATCCAGTCTTCATTCCTTCCCAAAGCTTTTGAGAAGTAGAATGTAGCAGCTTCAAAGGATCCTGAATAAAGCAGATTACATTTCAGTCTGGATTCAGGCCTGGGTATAGGCTTGAATCCAGACTGCATTTGTTGCTTGTTTGATGACCTCTAGCAGATGGGGGTAACCCATCAATCCTACTCTTCTTCACATCTTAGCAACTGTCAATAAGATCATGATATTCTGGACTTGGACAATATACCGTGCTGGCTCCTTTACTTTCTTTGATTGCAGATGGAGTGGATCTGGGGGACAGAGACATTTTACTTTTGTTCCCTGCTTTGCGGGGTGCTACAGGTTCGGTACTTTTACCACTCCTATTTAATATACATAACCTGCTGGTGAGATTATCTAATGATATGGGGTGAGGTACCAACAGTATGCTGATGATACCTAGTTTTATATCTCTATCCCTGGCCAGTTAAGTGGTCCTCTTAGTGCTGTCTTGGTTTCAGAGGTTGTGGGGGTTTGGAAGGAGAACAATAGACTTCAGCTCAACCCAAGCAAGTTCTGAGTAGCTTTAGGTATTGAAGCCTCCAATTCTGGGAACATCCCATTTCTTGTTCTAGATGATGTTGCACTATCCCAAAGAGAATCTCTGTGCAACTGGGAGTCCTTCTGGACTCACGGTTCCTGTTCAAAGAATAGGACAGTTGTAGCTAGGAGGACCTTTGTACATCTACATCTTGTGCATCAGTGATATCTGTTCCTGGACTGGGAGGCCCTACTCATGGTCATTCACACCCTAGTCATCTCTTGTATGGATTATTACCATACAATTACTACATGGTGTTGCACTTGAAGAATATTCAGAAGCTTCAATTGCTGTAATATGAGGCTTTGTGGGCAAGAAAGGGGGGTAGATTACTTTATCCCACTCTATTATTTTTATAAATAACTCAAGGTGTTATTTATATATATATATCTAGACAAGAGACTCAGAAGAGATCCTTTCTAGCTTCTTGGGTTGTAAAGGTGGTGTGGGGAAAAGGGAGAATTTTAGTTTCATATTTCCAAGATTCTGTAAATGTAGCTTTACATTTACAAAGTAGAATTGGCTGATCTGGTTGAGATTCCTACCTGATTTACCTCATGAGGCGGATAACAATCTTGCAAGTATGTAATTTCTTCAATTGTATGGAATTACTTGTCTGTCCATTAATTGCACAACAGTCCATATGGTATGTAAGGGTGTGATTGGGTTTTTAACTTCCGTTTTTTTATATTGTTTTTATGCTATTTTATTGTTGTACACCGCCCTGAGTCCCTCGGGAGAGGGCGGTATAGAAATATTAATAAATAAATAAAATCTTAAGTACAATAAAAATCATTTAGTGCTTGGGACAAAGGACCAAATTTATTGATCTAACTTCTGCATGGGGATCTTAAATAACTCTCCAAGATAGGTAACAAAGAAGGCTGAGAGTTATTTAGATTTGATCTCCAAGAATTTCAGTGAATGTGGGAGATCCAACTTGACATCTATCTGCAATGTTTTCAGGTGTTACAATTCATTCTTTGCAGTCTGAAGGAACTTCTGGAGACTGTATCCAAAGTCTACCCAATTGCTGGATTACAGTTGCCAAACCAAAACATTTAGAGGTATACCTACTGTATATACAAGAATACCAGACAAACGTCTGTTAACCATATTTGCTTCTGCTTCTTCTTTTTAATATGATGTGACTCAGGATACAAATTTTTCTCCTTTCCATTGGCAAAAATTTAACACTTTAATATATGATATTTCAGCCAGTATTTTCTACCTTATGACTAAATGCACTCATTCTTTTTTTTATCTTTTGCCTAATTCTGTTCTTCACCTTATTCCAATAGCAAAATTCAATTACCCGTCTCTTAAATCTGTAAGAGCAAAATACACTCATGATATAAATGCATGCTATAAAACATCTGCTGGCACAAAGTGCAAACCTGAGGGAAATTGAAATA
The DNA here is from genome assembly GCA_032468235.1 of Pseudoxyrhopus heterurus. Classification (NCBI taxonomy): domain Eukaryota; kingdom Metazoa; phylum Chordata; class Lepidosauria; order Squamata; genus Pseudoxyrhopus; species Pseudoxyrhopus heterurus. The sequence continues at coordinate 286,276 of JANHJO010005662.1, read as the reverse complement.
AGTTGGATTGTTTTCCCAGCTCTTGTTTATCTATTTGCTTTATTTTTGTGGCTACATTAACCTTTCAGTCATTCGCTCCCTGCACTTCCATCTCAGCAATGACGCCAATACATGGGCACTGCATGGCTGGGTCAGCAGCAATCTATTCCAAAGTATTTTTAATAAGGGTGCCCCTCTTTTAGCTCACAAACTAGTATAGATCCTGATCATATGAATCGATGACTCCATGCAAATAGAAGCGGGGTGATACTTTCTTGCCAAACAAACACATTTCACAATGAATGATCAGAGATATTTTCTTAGAAAATTCACAAAACACAGCAGATGATCCATAAATCACCCATGCTTTTAGAAGGAATGTGTTTTAAATAAAATTGCAAGACACTGTGTGTAGCCCAGATGGAAACAAAAGCCTTAGTGGTCTTGGCACATTTCTTGCAAGGAAAAAAGCATGTGCCATTTCAGAAAATCAAAGCAAAGGAAAACATTGACAACAATTCTGTCATCTAAAGCATTATTATGGAGTTTATGGACTTTATATATTATTTTCTCCATAAAGTTAAGAATTTGATGTGATCTTTTCTGTTTAGGTATATTATCAGAATAGCTGCAAACAATTTTCTGCATCTTATTATGTTCAGGGTTGACATACTATTAGAGAAATGTGCAGCTGTCTTACTCTGCTATTCATTCCTTCATTACTATTTTATAAATATATGATTAACAGTTATTGCGGCTGCCTAATTCACATTTACTGCAAATATCCACCCCACAAATGAATGCTCAAAGCAAAGAGATGTGGTTTTAGAGTAATTTAAATTTTACAGTTCCATTTACCCTGTTTTTTAATTTACTATATAATGACCCTATTAGAATAAAACACATCTGGAAGTTCTTTGGGGAACATTTAATTTTCTGTGGCTTCAGTACGAACGGAATTTGTACCATAAAGGCCACAGATGCTTTGAAGACTTTACAAATTTCTACATTTTATGCCAAGGAGATAGTTAATTGTACAGATGAGGCACTTCTGAGAAATACACAAGAAGAAGGAAAGACTTACCTAGATAGAAAGGACTTTAACTCCAGAGCAATTTTATAATTCCATTTGTGCCTTATTTACTTACTACTGTATAAGCAGCTGTTTCTGCCAGTGGAAAATTGGAAACCGTTTCCTATAGCTGGCAATAATTACAGTCATTAGCGGTACTATCAGCTTCTTATATTGATTAATAGGCTTGGGCAAAGCATTCAAATGAGCTACTTTACAATATGCTGAAGTGCAAATGAAACCCTCTTTACAATGCTTTGACCAATACTATGGATTAATACTTTGGTTTTATCACTGATTTCTTTGCCTTTAGAATGCGTCTTTAATCTAGAGCAACCTAATCTGAAAGAAATTCTTCCAGAGTCTAGGGGTATCAAACTTGCATCATCATGGCGTCGTCACGTGACATATCGGGACTTTTTTCCCCTTTGCTAAATTGGATGGGACCAGGCCAGCATGTGACGTATCCGGCCTGTGGGCTGTGAGTTTGAACCCCTGGTCTACTGCCTACAATTCCCAGAATCCTTGGCCTCATGTTATGCTGCTTGGGTGTATATATAGTTTGTTGTAGATAGGCAACACCTTGATGGACCCAAACACTGAGACAGCAAAGCATCTGAGAAAAACCTGAACATGTAGAATGCACGGTTATTTTGAACAACTATTTGCACCAGAGGCATCCATACTCAAAATGATTTTTTTTTTAAATCATAAAAACAGTTGTGCACTATTGCCACACAAACATTATCCACTTTGTATATATGCTCAATATATCATCACATACAAATGGGGACAGGTAGTCACTGACTTAAAGCCACAATAAAGCTCAAACTTTCCATTGCTGAGCAAAATAGTTGTTAAGTGAGGCAGGCGCCATTTTATGACCTTTTTGTCATGGTTGTTAAGCAAATCATTGAAGTTGTTAAACAAATTGTGTGTTTGTTAAGCAAACCTGGGTTTTTCAAGTGATTTTGCTTGTCAGAAGCTCCCTTAGAAAGTTGCAAATGACAATCCTAGGACCGCAGGATGCTGCAATCCTTCTAAATACATGCCTGTTGCCAAGCAGCCAAAGTCTGATCACATGATGATGGGGATGCTACAATGGTTATAAGGGTGAAAACTGGTCCTAAGTCACTTTTTTAGCACTTTTGTAATTTTGAATGGTTATTAAATGAATGTTTATAAGACAAGGGCTACCTGTACCTGTTACCTCACATTTGTCCCTCTCCACAAACCTTTCTGCATTAGCCTCTGGTTTGTAACAATAGTGCAAAAGTCCAAAGATTTCTATGAATCCATATGTTTGCCTGCAATGAATTGCAACATACTAAAGGCATCTTTCCTCAAAATTCATCTTAAAACAATTTCTGATTTTCACATCGTATCAGTATGACTTCTTCTACTATTCTAAAATCACAAAATCCAGTCTAAGAGATTTTTGTATTACTCAATTCTTTTATATCTGTTAAGCAACCATGGAGAATTTAGAGCCTTATCTGAAGTGAGATATGAAGTGAACTCCATCTGCTTTTCATATTGACATTCTTCACTCTGGTGATGGTGGAATCATCCTGAGAATTGGAGATTGATTTGAATATTAAATACAAATCACTGCAGCAGAGAAAGCTCCTTTACAAGAAATAATGGGAATCCATTCTTATTGATTAGTTAATTAATGTTCTACAACTAATCGAAACACAAATCTCATTAGGCACAGGTCAGTAGACTTCAGGAGAGAAAAGAAAATCATTTTGCAAAGAGACAGAGCTGTACAGATTTCACCAGAATCCAAACACTTCTAAAAATGATGAGTTTGATCAGCTTGCATTATCCTTCAGCCGTACAATGTCAAAAAGCTATTGCTGTGCTCCTTTTCAACACCGCCTTTAAAAATCCTGTTAATAAGAATAGACAGCCATTCGACAGTGATGGACCAAACTTCTTGATCTGTTAAACAAAAATAACAGCTGATTTTCCTTACAACTGAACTGTTTATTCACAGTAAGAGGTACATCTGTTTAAGTCAGCTGGTTTGCATTGTGCTTATTTTGCCATGGTTTCTCTAACATGATAGATTTTGGACTTTTTAAAGTGAAAGATCTGCAGTTCTTACCAGTTGATAATATAGGTTTGTATTGATTTGTGAATGTAGAAAATTGAATGCTAAATTAGGTCACAAGCTCAACTATAGTAACTACAGTAACTACAGTAATTTTTCAACAAACCCAGGGAGGTTTATTTTAGATATGTCTGATCAGTTACCTAGTAGAAAAGAATACAGGTATAGATTTATAAATCTTTTTCACCTCTATTGGTCATGTTCCTAGTAGTATCTATCTATCTATCTATCTATCTATCTATCTATCTATCTATCTATCTATCTATCTATCTATCTATTTGTCTATTTGTCTATCTATCCGTTTGTCTATCTATCCAGCCACCCAGTTATTTCAAATATTGTAAGCTATCTTTCAGATTGTTACCCCTTCCAAGATGGCTTATAGAATAAACCAATATATATTTATATTAAGGAAAAAACAGCAATAACATGCCTTCCTAAAATGAAAAACCAGAAGCCATTGCATTCCTAGCTTAAAAAGAAATCATAAAAACCTAACAAGCCTTTTCACAACAGCTTGGATAGTAATATTATCCAGAGAAGTGGGCTCACTGCAAAAGATGGCCCATCCCCTTATATATATTTATCTGATGCAGATAATAAGCTAATGCTAGTTAATTATTATTAGCTAATGTTGTCTATGCTAGATTTTAAAGTGCAAGCTATATATGAACATATGTTCTGCTTATTCAATTTATGATGCTGTAGTGGTCAGCAGATATTAAGCAGCAATTTTTAAAAAAATCTCTGAAATAAATGTGGTACATTATTCTAAAGTCACTTTTCCTACTATGAAGTGATGAACTTTGACCTCTGTCAGGTCCAGCTCAAGAACAACATAGAACAATTCAGCCAAATTTCAGTTCTTATTTGCTCACAGCCCATTGACAGAATCTTGCCGAACTAAATCTATATCACTCTAAACCACAGGTGTCAAACTCGTTGCATGACATTGCCATCATGTGATGTTTTGCAATGTTTTTCCCCTTCGCGAAGCTGAGGTGGGCGTGGCCTGCACATGACACATCCAGCCCACAGGACACCAGTTTGGCACCCCTGCCATCTAAACCCTAAGGGATATACCCTGGGAAATTCTAGGAAGTGGCTATCCTAAATCTCTTCCTTTGACTCTGAACTAATTCCGGACTGTGTTGTCTTGTCTCACTCTCCTTCTTGGAATATGCTCGCTTCTTGCTGGGAAATTGTTGCTTCACTGTAGTCCATCACATCCCCTCCCTCTTTGTAGACCCAATCCATCATAGCCTTATATAATCCTTTGAAGATGAATATTTATATAATCTGTAACCTACTTAACATGATAGTCATTCCACGCAAAATAATGAAACACAGTCATTTTCAAATTTGGATCATCTAATATAAGGATTATCTAAAATAAAAATTAAGGGTATATTCATTAGGACTGATGTCTTTACTCCACATCTCAGTCGGTTAATATCCAACACACCATCATGTG
>JANHJO010005662.1:249308-270972 GCA_032468235.1 Pseudoxyrhopus heterurus | reverse complement strand
TTTGCAGGAGACAATTAGTTCAATTCATTAGGGTGAAGATCTGTTCCTGACTTCTTGCCAAGTATTGTCTGCTACAGAGTGGTGTTTGGAAGATATCGCCCTGGCAGCTCTCCAAGCCTGTAGTTGTGAAATCTCTTGAAAGACTGCTGGCCTGGACTTTGCTGGAGAGGAATTCACTTTAAATTAAATAAAAGGGGTTTTATCAGGACGAGGAATCAGCTTCATGCTTTTGGGAAGCCTAGGTCAGAACACCTACAAGGTGACTTTGGGCGGGTTCAGGATCGTAGTTAATCCTGAAATTATTTAGCTGAAATTAGCTTGACCTTAATACGTAACCATATAATGCACAACCATATGATCTTATCTCTTCCTATCTCTCATTTATCCCAACTAAAATGTTCAGATCACATTCTTTTATATGAACTCATTATTTAAATAAAAATATGTGTTGTTTCAAAATATGGCAAGACAATAGAACTGCATTTGGATACCCTCCAACATATTCTAATGTTCAATGCTTTAAAAGTCTGTCTCAGAATCCTGTTTTTGTGGTACCTTTGTGCATATGTGCACTTGCAGTAACACAAGCTGATTGTGAGATTCCCGCCCATGGCTTCTCTTGTATGATTTTGTCTTCTTAATGAGCTAATAGCCATTTTCTGACTGCTTTTTCTATTATATCCTGTTTACCTAATGTACCATGTAACTGTATATTTCTCAAGGTAGCTGGCAGCTGTGTTGTATAACGCTTTATGGTTATTTATGTAATTGTGATGTAAATGTATTTTGCAAATACTGAAAGTATCTGGCAGTCTTCCATCACATTGCACAAAAAGCATTCAGTTTCATCCATATAATTATTTTTAACTTTTGTAAACTCAAAACATGGAAAGTGATATTCAGGTTGAGCAGTAAAATAACTGGAAGAATGATTTTACATAATTAAACTATCGAACCCTTCATTACTGTTTCCTCAAGGCATATTCCTTTGTAGTATAATAGAACTATATTAAAAGTGTACACTGTGGGTACATTTATTTAAGACAAAGATGCTAGTTTTGAGACAATAATCTTGGATGTGTATCTCATTTTCTCTGTATTCAAAAATATAAAATAAGTCAAATTATATGGCATTTGAAAATATTGTTTAGGAATTGTGGACTTCCAATATTTTTTTAATTAAAAGAGTGACAATGTACTAATATTAAAAGAAGAAACTAGTTTAGGAATAGGACTTTTTACAAATTATGATCTTCTATTAAAAATTCAAGTTATGAAAGATATTCATATTTAGAAATATGCAATTCCTTAAACTGAAACCACAAGTTCTGTTTTACAAAAGGAAATTTTCTAAAACCTTTCTTCATTTTCATTAGATTCATCATTAAAAACATAAAAGCTAAAAATGACAATAGCTCCAAGTCATAGCGAGAATTTGCAGTTGAATCATCCTGATTGAAGCATTCTGACTCATTGTAGTTATATATAAATAAAAAAAATTCTATTTTTATACATTTCATAAATTCCATCACAACCAAAATATTTTTATTACCAAGACATAGTATCTACCAACAGGTTAAATAATGAATTCAGAATGATAGATTTGATCAGATATTTCTTTCTGTACTTGTATTTTATTTGTCTAGCTCTTTCTTTCTTTCTTTCTTTCTTTCTTTCTTTCTTTCTTTCTTTCTTTCTTTCTTTCTTTCTTTCTTTCTTTCTTTCAAAAAACCTCTCTTTTTACAATCCTGTAATCCCTTAGTTTGGAATAGAGTTGGGGTGACTGGATGGAGTTGAGCATTTACTGGCCGAATGTCCTTTTCTTTGTGTCCTACGAGAGAAATATTTGCTCCTGTCTAGGGTTGAACACTCAACCTTTCGAGTGGGAAGTGAACATCTTTCTGCTAGTCCACCATGCTATCTATCTATCTATCATCTATCTATCTATCTATCTATCTATCAGAATAATTTAATAAAATGAATAATTCAGGAGTTTTAAAAATTCACATGAACAGCACATTTACTGTCATTCTACCCAGCTGTTTGCCTATGTACATGAGGGAAAACAGTAAGAACTAGGCAAGGTCCCACTTCTAAACTCCACTTTAAAAATATTCAGGTAGGATTTAATTGCATTGTAATAATTTCAAAGAATGACAATGTAGATAATCAAGAGACTAGAGATTAGATGCTGAGAAAAGAAATAGAAGGATCTTCGAATAGTTAGCCTTGGGAAGATTGGAGGAAGCATGAAGGACTCTTTGAATTCATTTAAAAAAAACACATGTAATGTCCAAGACTTCCTATAGGCATAGTATGGATTTAAATTACAAGAAAATTCTACTTGTATGTTAGAGAAAAAGGAGTTCAATGGTGAAGCTAATTACCAAGATATCCAGTGGGACTCCTTTCATAGTCCAAGAAGATGGACAACTATCTGTAATGGTAATTTTAATTTTCCTGCAAGGACGAGACTCATTTCACACCAGCTTGCAAAACTGATTATTAAATGTTCTGCAAGTTTGCAAGCCAGTTGAGATCAGATATTTTTCCGATATTGATCTCAAGTGGTATATTGCATAAGTGGTGACCTTGCTTTTGTGAGATATAGTATCTTATTGAAGGGATTACCTCACCTCTGCAAAATCCGCATAAACTTAAGACAGATGAAACTAAGTGTTTTGAGATATGGCAGTAGAGGCACAATGGCTTTTACTAAAATCACCTTGAGATTTTAGTTTAGAACTTCCTTTTCAGTTTAGTTTTATCCTTTAAAAAAAACCAAGGAAACTAGAAGAATTTGCAATGTAAGTCAGGAAGAAACAAGTTCGCATTGCTCTGTCCATGAGACTTCATGAATTTCAGGATTTATTTATTTCATTAAGGAGATGTGATTTTCAATAACTTTGTGATTTAGAAACAGTTATTTCTCCAGCTGCCAAAAAAACAGCTGCACAAACTCCACTGTGAATTCTGCTCAAAGATCCTTTAAGTTGGTTCATAGCTGTACGTATTGTGGAGTTTGGTGGCTCACATGGTTAGAATGCTGTGTTGGAGGTTAGTGAGCCTATGTTCAAGACCCAAATGCTGCTTCATAGCAGGGTGAGCAACCATCATTCACTCCATCTCCTTGACAGGAGCATGAAAGGAGCCCCCATGGGTGTCCCCTGTGCAATGATGATGTTGCCAGTGAGTCCCTTTAACACAGAAGTGCCTTAAACAATGCCTACAACACAAATGGTATGGGATAACTGTACACATTGATAGATAAAACAAACATTTTTATGAGGGTTGCAATGTAATAGTAACCAGTTCCTATCATAGCCAATTTATTGTGGTCTGTGTGAAGGCTATAAGCATGATACAAGTTTAGCACCAACCTGTTATATTAGTTCACCTCTTGCTGGTATAATATTAACTTTTCAAGAGAAAAAAAGCAGACTACTTGCACATTTATAGTAAAATAGCTGATTTGTTATTCTTTGTCTGAGATGAATGTCTGGGTAAATGCAGATTATAATTACAAGATTTATTTCTTTAACAGATTGCATCTTGTTTTGAAATTTCTCAGTTTCTCCAGTGGAGAAAAAAACTTTATTTTTCTTTATGGTTTTTCTAGGTTCACCTTAGGTCATTGAGCTGAAGCCATGGCAAATTAGTAACTAACTGCTTTAGCACATTTAAAATGATACGATACACAAGTAGGTATAAATCTGACAAAATTAAGTACACAAGTGAAGATTTTTGGTTTTGTTTTGAAGTACATAAAATATTTATCTGGATGTTTTATGGTGGACCTATTGTTAGTCAGACATTATTGGGTCAAAATCTCACCCCAATTTGGCTCAAGAGAATCAGGACAGGCAAATGTGTCACAACCTCAACTACTGATATTAATATCCTTTAATTAAGTATGCTATAAAATTCTTCTGAAATTTTAAAGCAGCTCTCAAGTCTTATCTCAGAGGAAAGACATGCAGAATTGTTACTGTAGATAATGTACCTATGGAGGGAGGAAAACAAACAAACTTGACAGCTACTCTGTCAAAAAAAATCATAAGCTACATTTCAGATCTTGTAACTGTAAGTGCACTATAATTCTGCAAGACAGCAGCAAAAAGAATCCCATGAAATACCGTATTACTTGTCAAATACAACTGCTTTTGTTGTTTTAAAAAATAACATTTGGAAAGTCTTGGCTGAAACAGGAAGAAAATACAAGATAAAATTTGTGAAATAATTCTGAATGAAATCCAGCGTTCTCTGCCTAAAGCAACGAACTAAATGCCTATGAGTGGTTGAAAATAAGGACTTGAGTTACGCAGAAACTGATTATTAGAGATATTCTTCCGCTGATAAGGTAAAAGCAGCAAGAACCATGGAAAGTAGCAACTGTGTCATTTGGGAGTTCAAGATATTACAGAAAAAAAAAGAGAAATTGAGGATAAATGCACATTGGATTCCAAGAGAAAAAACTTCAAGAAGCTTTTAAAAGTACTCAGTATTTCATGGCCTGAAATCCTAATCTTAAATAAATTGGGTACACAAACTACCTACTATTCCAATAGAAAAAGAAATGGGGACAGCTTAAGAAAAAGCTGTAGAATCAATAAGGAAAATTATGTTTTCTAAAAGTTAAAAGGAACATATACAGAAAAATAAAAATGGTATGCCAGATAATATGTAATGGGGATTCCCCTCTCTTATTTTCTTGGAAGAAGAATTTCATTTCTTTTTCTATTTGTTGCATATGTTCTCTATCTTTTAAAATCTCTAAGTTCATTGTCCATCTCCTTCTCTTCTTTTTCCCCTTCTATATAATTTCTAAGGGGTTGTGGTCCGCCCAAATATTAGTGTTGATCTCAGTTGTTAATACATCAATTTTAATTTCCGAGGATACCCATGCCATATCAATTCTTGAACATGATCCGTGTCTAGCTGAGTAAAATGTGTATTGTTCTTGGGTTGGGTGAAGGTCTCTCCATAAATCATAGAGTCTAAATTCCTTTATCATTTCCTCAAAAATCTGTGGTAAGATTTTACTTCTATTCTTACTTTCTTTTCCCTCTCCTTTTTGTTTTTTGTTAGGTTTATAATCTTTGATGGCATTAACAATTGCATTAAAATCTCCTATTAAGCAGTTATGATCATAGTCCATTTCTAGTATTTTCTGGTATACTCTTTGGTAAAAAAAAAAAAGATTATTGTTTGGGGCATAGATAGTTGTTAAGAGAGTTAGTTTTTGGCATATTATAACCTCAATCATTAGAATTCTCCCCTCATTGTCCATGTATATATATTTTGATGGTATTTTTTCCTTAACGTATACCGTGATGCCCCTCTTCTTTTGACTAGTTGATGCTGTATATAATGCCCCCAATTTCGAGTTTTCTAATACTTTCACATGTTGTTTTTTAATATGTGTTTCTTGGATGCATATTATATCCAATTTTTCTTTCCTTAATTTTGAGAAAATCTGCTTCCTTTCTCTGGGAGAATTTAATCCATTGATATTGACTGATATTAATCGTACCTCCTCCTCCTCCTCCATTACTTGTGTATCTTTTTTGACTTCTTGTTTCCCTCTGTGTTTTATCTGTCGCCCCTTCTATTTCCTCTCTTTCCCTCCTTGGGCTCATCTTATCATCTCTCAGCAGACATCTTTCTTCTCCAGGTATCTCTTCTTGACTTTTACTTTCAGCTTCCTCCTCACTTTCCTGTTCTGCACTAATTGTGAAATGTTCTTCAAAAAATTCCTGGACATCTTGTGGATTATCTATTCTTATTTTCTTTTCCTGCCAAGTAAACAAAATCCCCTCTGGCACTAATCACCTAAACCATACATTGTGTTTAATTAATTGAGATGTTAGGAAGTGGTATTTTCTTCTCATTTCCCTAATTCTCCTTGGTATCTGTCTAAGAGTTATAACCACTCTGCCTTTATAAATTATTTGTTCCTCTCTCATTTTTTATAAACTTCTTCTCTTATGGTTTTTTTTTTTTTTACTAAATCTGATACGTACTTCCTTAGGAAGATTGTGCCATCTCGCATAATTCATCTGGATTCTGTAAACTTCATCCAGATCCCTCTGTATTTCTTCATTATCTCAGGCTTACCTGAGAGGATTAATTATAAAATTTACAATTAGGAAAAATAAGGAGAAGTTGAATAAGAGGAGAATATTGATTAGTGAGGTACAAAGGTCTGAGACAGAATTACAAAGGGATCCAGGTAATAGGGTGGTGAAAGAGTAATATGACTTAGCAAGGCATAGACTGAAATTATTGGAATTAGAGGAAAGAGCAAGAGAGATTAAAATGGCAAAACAGAACTTTTTCAAAAATGCTAACAAACCGCGTAGATGGCTGGCCTATAGACTTAGGAAGGAGAGGGAAAAAAGACAGATACACCAATTGATAGATGAAAGAGGAGTACTTGTGCATCAGAAAGAAGGAAAGAAAAAGATAGTACAGAATTTTTTTCAAAAACTTTATAAACGAGAGGAGATCTCAGAAGAAGTGGTAAAAGAATATCTAGAACAAACAGATCTGCCCAAAATCCCAGTTTCAGTCATGGAGATGTTAAATGAAGAAATTACACAAAGAGAGATAGAAGAGGCAATAATGAGACAGAAAAATAATAAAACACCAGGAATGGATGGTTTACCCGCAGAGATTTACAAAAATATGCCAGAGTTGCTAGGACAGCAAATGTGGGAGGTTTTTAATGGAATATTTGGGGGGGGGAATGCCAAATTCATGAACCAAAGCTTATATTACCTTGATACCTAAAGAAGAATCAGATTGCCAGTATATTAAAAATTATAGACCAATTTCCCTATTGAATTCAGATTATAATATATTCATCTCCATATTAGCAGAAAGGCTTAAAAGATTCCTCTCAGAATGTATCCATTCGGACCAAAATGGGTTCCTCCCAAAAAGGCAACTGAAAAACAATGTGAGAATAATTGTAGATGTATTAGAATATTATGAAATGCACCCAGGAAAACAATTGGTGCTTCTCTTCCTCGACACACAAAAGGCATTCGATAACGTAAATTGGGGGTTTGTGATTCAACAGTTAAAACAAATGAATGTCGGGGAGAAATTATTAGGAACAATTAGGACAATTTATTTGGAACAAACTGCCAAAATATTACTAAATGAGGAAGAGACAGAAAAGATTGATATTGAAAAAGGTACAAGGCAAGAATGCCCGCTGTCACCGCTGTTATTTATTTGGACATTGGAGATTTTGTTGCGGCAGGTGAGGCAAGATCATAAAATAAAAGGGTTAAAGATTAAAAAAGAACGTTATAAGCTTCAGGCCTTCGCAGATGATCTGGTTTTCATAATGGAGGATACCTTAGAAACAGGGCCGAAATTATTGCAGACGATAGAAGAATTTGGTAAGGTGGCAGGATTGAAAATAAATATTTATATTATATTTATATTTATTAAAATTTATATACCGCCCTCTCCCAAAGGGACTCAGGGTGGTATACAACAATAAAATCACATAAAAAATAGTACAAAAGACAAAAGTTAAAACCCAATCACACCCTTTGATTTCAATCCCAAGCCTACCGGCACAACCAGGTCTTCACCGCCTTACGGAACGGAAGGAGACTGGATATGGTCCTAATATCCGGGGGAAGGTTGTTCCACAGAGTCGGAGCCGCTACAGGGAAGGCCCTACCCCGTGGGCCCACCGGCCTACATTGTATCCCGATGGGACCCGCAGGAGGCCCACTCTGTGCGATCTAACTGGGCGCTCGGAGGCAAATGGTGTAGAAGGCGGTCCCGCAGATAACCCGAAATAAATAGAGATAAAACTAAAATTTTAACAAAGAATATTTTGGTTAAACAAAAGACAGAAGAAAAAATGAATATCTCAGCCATAAATAAAATTAAATACCTAGGGAAATGGCTAACAGTGAAATGTGCATCCTTAAAAGAGGATAATTATAATAAAATGTTCCAACAAATAAAACATGACCTAGATAGTTGGAAAAATCTACAGCTATCACTGGTCGGCAGAATCGCTGCAATTAAAATGAATTTGTTGTTGTTAGTTGCGAAGTCGTGTCCGACCCATCACGACCCCATGAACAATGTTCCTCCAGGGCTTCCTGTCCTCTACCATCCCCCGGAGTCCATTTAAGCTTGCACTGACTGCTTCAATGACTCCATCCAGCCACCTCATTCTCTGTTGCCCCCTTCTTCTTTTGCCCTGAATCGCTCCCAGCATTAGGCTCTTCTCCAGGGAGTCCTTCCTTCTCAAGAGGTGGCCAAAGTATTTCAGTTTCAACTTCAGGATCTGAAGGATTGCTATTCTATTGCTCACTAAATTTGCAAATAATGTAACCATTTTGACTTCTGTGCATCTTGACTGGGGAAGGTACTCTAGAGTGCTGTGCGTTGGAAAGCAAAGTGCCTCAGGTTATTTCAGGCACTGGAGATCAAGGTAAAAATTAAAGATAACTCCTGTGTACCTTGATACCACAGACAAAGGTTTGTATTGCTTTCTCACAAGAAGCACGCCAAAAACAAATCTATCGGAAGAAAGAGTACTGAATACATACACCAATATTTTGTACTACATGTTAATGAAGTAAACTTGCCAAAGCCTGTTCACAGCAACAGTATCAGTGTAGCTAGCAGAAACTACTTAGGGTCTTTTGCTAAAGCAAGAAGCTATAAACAAAGATGCTCCTAGCTCTTGAAGCATCAGTGCACAAGGATGTGACAAGGAAGCTTGCCACAAATCCCAGTGCTTAACATGCCAGGTCACAGGAGGGTCACTGATTTTCTTCCAGCAACTGTGATTAATTGATCAGATTGGAAGAGCAGATTAGATTAAGCTGTTATAGAACAATTGGATTTCTATTAGGGTTAAAGTTTGCCCCGGAGTGAAAACCAAACTGTGTTCATTGGAATAGTTTGGATCAGAATTTTGGGTTTAAAAAAATAAGTGTCCCTATGCCAATTCAAAAGTCTCTCTCAAACTCCTAAGCCAGTTAGTTCCAATGTCAGGACAGCAGCCCCGAAACAAAATCTAAAATGTTTGGCATAAAACAGCTTGAACGCTGGATTCAGGAATGGAAAGATGCACTCTCAAATTAGAAGCCAAATCACGTTGGGTCAGTTAGCAAGGTCATGGCAATACAGTCATTCTGATTATTGATAGAGCAGCACTAGGAGACAATCAGAGAGCTCATGGATGGGCAAAGCAAGTGACGAGCTGAAAAAGTGCACTCATAAAAGATTTTTGGGAAATTGGGACTGCCACAGGAGTAGTCTAAAGCAAGGGTCTCCAACCTTGGCAACTGGAAGACTTGTGGACTTCAATTCCCAGAATTCCTCAGACAGCTGAGGAATTCTGGGAGTTGAAGTCCACAAGTCTTCCAGTTGCCAAGGTTGGAGACCCCTGATCCAAAGCAGCTAGATGATGCTGTCAAAAGACTACAAATTACCCATTACAGGTCATGTTGGATTCCAAGGAAGCAGTATGATGGACTTGCAAGGCGATGAGTATGTGTCATGTGAAGGAATTGCCAGAAGAGCTAGAAAAAGAATGTCACCCCTTGTCCACCCCTGTTGCAAGCAACCGGCCAACCGGCTTTGTCTACCCACATATATAAATACATACCCATCATGCTATTCCTTTTCAAGGTAGGCAGTGTTTATGTTTAAGGTAAGCAGAAGAGTAAGACATAAGGATCAAAGAAAATTGAGATGAAAAAAGATGAAAAAACAAACAAAGAAAAAAGATGCTGGACTTGTGTACCACTAAGGTCGGCAGTTCGGCAGTTCAATTCCCGAGAGCAATTAAAACCGTCTCCTGCTTGGGCAGGGGGTTGTCTGCTTGGGCAGGGGGTTGGACTTGATGACTACAAGGTGACTTCCAACTCTGTTAATATATTATATTATATATTATATTATGTTAATTAAAGACAGGATGTCAAAGGAGTTCTAATTCAGGTAACCACCATTCGGTAAACATTATGCCTGTCCATACTTTTCTACCCTTGTAAACCATCCTCATTTCTTTCATACCCATCCAATAATACATACCTTACCTTTTGGTCTTTAACTTTCTCGCCTTTGTCTTCTGGGTGATATCATCACTTCCAATTAATCAAACCTTCTCAGGCTTCCCTTCCTCTTGACCTGATCATTCTTCTTGGCATATTTCTTTTGCAATTTGATCCCCCCTCGTGGTCTGTGTATTACCAAACTTCCTCAATGTACATTTTTGTACTAGTTGTAGTCAATCATTTTTGTATCCATTCATCGTACTGATCATTCGTCACCCATTCATATCTTGTTTTATTCCACATTCTCCTCAGGGTAACCCATTCTCAGTACATACAGTTTACTTTATAGTTCTCTTGATATTCACAAGTGCCTAAATAATAAAGTGAACATATGTTCTTCTTACATCCAACCTTTTTCATTTATTTTGCAAACTTTACTCCTTGCAAAAGGTTAAGTACAGGTGGTCCTTGACTTACAACAGTTCATTTACTGACTGTTTGAAGTTCCAACAGCCCTGAAAACAGTGACATGATTGTTTTACGCACTTATGACCATGGCATCCCCATGGTCAGGTGATCAAAATTCAGATGCTTGGCAATTGACTCATAGTTATGACCATTGCAATGTCCTGGGGTCCTATGATTATCTTTTGCGACCTTTTGATGAGCAAAGTCAATGGAGAAGCCAGATTCACATAACAACTGTTTTACTATCTTAACAACTGCAGTGATTCACTTAACAACTGTGGCAAAGTCATAAAATGGGGCAAGACTCACTTAACAAATGTTTTACTTAACAACAGAAATTTTGGGCTCAATTGTGGTCATATGTTGAGGACTATCTGTGTTATCTTTTCCTTTTCTCCCAGTATATATATATATATAAATATATGCATGCTTTAAAATATCTTTATCCTTTCCCCCATCTTTAGTAGAACTTCTGCCAGGATGTATAAATTCATTGACTTTTCATTGTTGGTGTATAATTTGCAGTCATTCAGATCCATATAACCTGTAAACTTCCCAGAGTTGCCTTATAAGGGAGAAAGGCACCATAAAAATTTAATAAATAAATAAATATCCCTTATTGGAAAACATTTAGATTCTCAGATACCATATAGCATCTGCCCGAACGTGCACACATGCATTAATATTCCCAGCCATTAAAGTTCTAATGACATCATAGTCTTGCACAATCAAGGGGGTGTTACCCATCACTGTTTTCTTTCTTTCTGATTAATCATTTTCTGAGCATTCTAATTATTCTCACCCATGTTTTCCTTATGTAATATATCACTCTAACCATGTTCAGCAACTCTTCAACTTCATATTTGAACGAAACATTCTGACCATTCAACCCTATACACTAATGTATCCTTTCTCCAAATAAACAAATGTGCTGGATCTTTCTCAAATCTACCTTTCTTACTCTATATTTTTAAAATTCTAGGCCTGGAAAAGCTACTGGGCAACTTTTTTAGTTATGACCTATAGAAAAATTGTAGTGCTTCAGATGGAAGAATAAAAATTGGTATTGTTATATTGCAGTGGCTAGACCCCAACCATTTTATAAGTGAAAAAAACAGAGGAAAGAAACTATTTAATAATAGTTTAATATCAGAAAGAGAAACCTCCTAGTTTGTACCTTCTGGAACATCAGATCAAGTCTACAAAATAGATCATGTGATCTCTTTACATCTCTATTAATTATCCAGTAAGGCGCAGCCACTTCAAGCAAAATGAACTATATATTGTAGGTAAAATGCAGAATATAACGAATTTGTAACAGGAAATTTATCAATATAGTTGCTGCGTATCCTTCATTTACACATAGGGGTGATAGTTAGATGCCTAGATGGCTGCAGGAACATAGAAGCCTTTTCCAAATATGAAGCATACACCAAATTCATTAAATACACTTACAGAATGCAGAATAACAGAGTTGGAAGGGACCTCAGCAAAATGTGAAACCACTATTTTAAATAAAAAATGTGGCAATTATTGTAGTAAAGATACTACCTGATTCAGCAGCGTTGAATACATACGCTAGGCATCTAAACACGGCTTGAGGCTACAGCACAGTATCTTCCATCACTCATGTACCATAAATGCCACACTTTGGAGTTTTCCATCCTAAAGACTTTTATAACGGCCACATTGATTATTGCAGCCTATTTCATGGCAGCTGAAAAGGGCATGCACTCTATTGTTTTAGCAAATTAGTACTTCAGACATGTTTGTTCTGAAGTCTAGAAAAATCATTAATGTAGTATAAATGATTGACTAACATAGCAGTGCAAATATAATTAAACTGTACAAAAAAGAATTTGGGAAACAAAATGGTAGACTCTTAGGTCATTGTTATTATTGGTTGATTAAGCATACCTATGAACTTGTACTGTTACTCCATTAACTTGGGCTATGTATATTGTAATTCTTACAGGCTCACTGCAGTTAGTTCTTCTGAAAGTTTTAATAAGCAAAAACCAACTTCTGGCTGCATTGGGATTTTGTCTGATTGTTAGAAAAGATGCAATAAAAATAATGTACAAAAGTGGTATCAAAAAGGATTTGAGAATTAACCAGTAGCTGTTGAGCCTTATGATCAAAGAAATGGTCAGTGCCATGGTTGCTCGCCATTTTGAAGCAAAAACAAAACAAAATCCATAATGCTGAGATCTTTAATCTTTTTGGAGACATGGGGTACATTTAGAATATTGTGTGTGCCCTAAGGAAATAACTTTTGTAAGGTACAGGTACAAATAAATGGCAATCCGAACCAGCAAAACGTTGCATGTTATTCCTTCTAGATTACAACTCCTCAGAATGTTGTCCACAATGCCTTTTTATTTGTGTACTTAGTCTGAATAAGTAAGTGATCACTTTTCCAGGCTTCATTCTCTCCATTTTTTTATTTTATAAAGATTATGGAACCCAGAATGATTCCTGAGAATAAAGAGAATCATGGAATTTGCTTTGCATGATGCCAGCTTCACATTTTTTAGTTAAAATATGTATTCACTGTACGTACAGAGTAACTGATGACTGGTGGCTCTGAAGGAGATGTCCAAACAAAATGGCCCTCTAATGGATTTCTGTGTAAACCCTAAAATTAAACCTTATTTTTTAAAATGATAAACAAGATTATTATAATAATAAATGGTGTCTTTAATATTATTAAACAGTAACTGCCTATCCCAGGTCCTTGGGAGGACTTGATAGGTGGAGAAAAATACCAAATCCCATGTAAACATCTGACTGACTATGCGACAAATCCAATAATTAAATTTATCTTCTAAAATAGGGAAAAAAGGAAAATCTTGGGCCTACTCATTGAATTTTTTTTTTTATAATCATCACCCTTCCTATTGTTGCTTTTTTCTCACCTCAGAAATGATAGTAGTAGTTACTGGCAGGGGTGGGTTTCAACTGGTCTAACTACCGGTTCGCTTCGTGTGCACATTTTGCGTGCATGTGAACTGAGGCCCAAACAACAGCTGAGGTGCAGCAGGGCTGAAACAGAGCTGATCCGCACTGCAGCGCCAATCAGCTGAGCAGGAAACAAAGCACTTAAAGGTAAGGTTGGGCATCCAGGTGGGTGGGTGGGCCAAACTCCGATCGTGATTTACCTACATTTAGCAACCGATTCACCCAAACTGGCGCTATTTTAACAACCGGTTCGGGCAAACCAGTCCAAACCGGTAGAAACCCACTCCTGGAACTTACTGGACACAAAAAGTTGTTTTCCTTGATCCACATCAGGGAATACATGAACACAAATGAATGTGTACCTCAAATTGCAAAACTGTATGAAGGTCAGATGTTACTGGCTTTGTATCTTCAATTTATTTTACGGATTTTCAGATGGAACCTTTACAAAATAAATTACATATTTCATATTCATGAAATATAATTAACTGCCCATTCTACTGAATAGATCCATACATGTGAAAAGTTCCCTGAGATAATTTTAGGAGTATCAGCAAAATTAAAAATACTGGTTTGTTACTGCTATTATTACCTTTGCGCTAATGCAACAGGAGCTTTAAATTTATGCCGGAGCTGCCAGACATTTCATCAAATCTATATTTGTGACTTGTTCAGAACAACTGGTTTTACTTCACAGTCTCAGTCACTGTTCCAACAGGTCTATTAACAGTTTGGTACTCTCTGTTTGTAAAGCTTTAATTAAGTGAAACAAGCTAAAAATCACTAATATGTGCCTTTAGCAAAGTAGTGATGTAATTATCTCATTTAACAGATAACTACTTGCATTTCATTTTTCAAGGCAAGAGAAAACTAGCTCTAAATGACACTTTTCAGGCTCATTAAACTCACTAGAGAAATACCAGATTAGGGATTTACACTGCAAATATCATAATAAATTTATAAAGTATAAACACCATGAGTATTTAGGGGGAAAAAATATATTCTACATGGGTAGCATTTATTTTAAAAAATAGTTTATATGTGTATAAATGCACCTTATTTCTGTTTAAAGTGTTGCTATTTTAAAGCAAGAAATGCATTATCTTCTATAAAGCTTTTTCTTCTCAGTTTTGCACAAAAAATATAAATAGTTAGCAAATGGCGATCACATGATCCTGGGATGCTGCAGCTATCGTAAGTACATGCCACTTGCCAAGTTCCCAAATTTTGATCACGTGACTGTGGAAATGCTGCAATGGTTGTAAATGTGAGGACCTATCATAAGTCATTTTTTTCAGTGCCACTGTAACTTCAAACAATCACCAAATGATTGGATTTAAGGAGTGGTGGGATTGAACAACCTGTTCACCTGAACCAGTGCAAACTGGCTGAATCCCACTAGATTTAAGTCAAGGACTACATATAGTATGAAAAGCTGAGTGGAGCCATTTGGAACAGAATTTCTTGGGATAAGGGTAGCTCAGGTTCATTGTAAATATTTATAATTGCCATTCTCTTTTTTTCTATTGAACTCCAGGGATATCAGAACTGGAATAAAGACCACTGCAGGTAGGGGGTAGGGGTAGGATTCAGCCGGTACGGACCGGTTCGGGCAAGCTGGTAGTTCCAGCGATGGATTGGCCTCTCCTACTCACCCCTGCGCTATTCCATCCTATATTCTCTTTTTGCGAACCACAGCTGATCAGCGTGGCAGCGCGGATTGCTGCCCGACAGCTGTTTTGACTCACCGGGGCTGCAGTAAAAGGTAAGTTTTCTTCCTTTTTTCAAATGCTAGGTACACGATCAGCAAACCGGTTGTTAGACCGGTTGAATCTCACCCCTGTCTGAAACTTTGCATTGAGAAAGTTTTTCTGGAACTTGAGGTGAAACATTTGGAAAAAAAATAAGATATCTATTTCAGTACAGATCTCCGTAGGCTTAGAAAGAGCCAACGAGATGTATATATTGGGAAGAGAGTTTATCCTCGTGCTCCCATTACACTTTTAGCCTTCATACGATTGCCTGTTAAGGTAGGACTAATATGACAAGGCTTATACATAATTCATATTTTATAAAATAATATGGTGCAGCTCCTCCCACTGAAATGTCTTTAGTGTGTCTCTTAGAGAAGCTCTGTTCTCTTTTGCATCAGACCATCACAGGGATTGTGCTTCTAGTTGTTACCCCACAGATTTTACTGTAATTATAATCAGTTCCTCTATCCAATTATTCATAGACATCTTACCTATATCTTCCTATCTCACATTTACAGTAGTTCCATTTCAGCCACAGGGAGTCCACTGGCAAAAAAAAAACACTTGAAAAAAGGATCTATAGCTCTATAGTTTCATTCAACTAAGAATGAAACACTTCATCTTTGAAAATATTTTTCTAAGGTCTTTTATTGAATGTGTTCCTAAATAGTTTGAGTCTGTTCAGTGCCAATAGGCCAATTTTTCTTATCTTTTTGTGGAACATAATGAGAAATGAAGCTAGAAATTATAAAATTTGAAGTACAATGCATCTAAAAGATTTCCAAAATGGACTTGAAAATACCTTTATGCTGGAAAAAAAAAAGGTTGAAAATAGAAAATAAATATTTCCCATTCTATATACACTGTGAAAGTCTTTATGCTAAAGTTGGATAAATCCCTAGTCCACCACATTTTTGTAACCCTTAGAGACTTCTCCTTCACATGATGCTACTAAAATTGGACAGGAAAACTAAAATTCAGCAATAGAGATTCAATCATACATAGATGTATGAAGTTTAGTCTCCCATTTAGATTCTGTTTGTGTATATAGAGAATTCTTGTAATGGCTCAAACACTTAATATAAATAAGAAGTTGGCTATCCAGCAATGGGAAA
This sequence comes from Pseudoxyrhopus heterurus, assembly GCA_032468235.1. Lineage (NCBI taxonomy): Eukaryota > Metazoa > Chordata > Lepidosauria > Squamata > Pseudoxyrhopus > Pseudoxyrhopus heterurus. The sequence continues at coordinate 254,631 of JANHJO010005662.1, read as the reverse complement.
CTGCATTCCATTTTTTTCCGGTTGCAAAATGGGAATAGGTTTTGTTTAACTAGCAGAAAGGTGTATTCTCTAAAAGGTATTTTTATTATTGTATGCCTCGGGTTCTTTGTTTGAAACATTTATCTTCTAAGAAGGCTGTTTATCACAGCTATACCTCCAGCTCTAAATAATAAGTTGGAACTCAGAAACGGAGGGAGGAGCACTAACTTCTCCATTGTGTCACTTTAAACATCGATGGATCATTGCATTCTCTTTTCACAGGCTATGCACAAACTTCCCCATTTACTCAGGTACAACATGACACAATGCTATGGAGATTCTCAGTCATCCAGGTCATGGTTGTCCAAAGGTGCTTTTTAAGAGCAATTGGACTTTTTGTTGTTTTTTAAGACATTTTGCTTCTCACCCAAGAAGCTTCTTCAGCTTCTTCTGATGAGAAGAAAAACATCTTCAAAAAAAAACCAAGAAAGTCCAGTTACCTCTTGAAAAAGCACCTTTGGGACAGGACATAACACTGGTGCACTGCTTTTCCAAGACCAAGTCACCTGCTACTGAATATGTATTCTGTGATCTTGGGTGGTGATGATCAAACCTGAACTTCTTTCTGTGTCATAGCTTCTCTGTCAAACAAAATAAATCCATGCTCACAAAAGACTCTTCAGACTTAATAGCAAGGTTTATTTGCTATTATGTGAACAAGAAATCATATCTAAATAAATAAGGATAATGTGAATCTAGTCATCCTCATATTAAAAGGCAAATAAACATGAATTATTTTCTTCTAATCCTTAGCCCTTCTACTCTTCTCCACGAAGAAAAAATGTAGCATTGAGACTATTTTTGATAAAAGAGGAGATTTCATCGTGGAGATTTGCAGAGAAGAACAAGGAGAGTAAGGGACATCATAGGATTCACAAAATCACTACAGAAATGGCATGTATTATGAACTTGCATCACTTTGCATCATGGATCAAAATAAAACAATGACTTAACTTGCATCATTTACTTGATATACACACAATGTGGATATCATCATAGCTTCTACTGGATGTCTATACTCTTCCAGTTTTTCTCTGTTTCATATTAAGTAATAGGCTACCAATATCGACATACACGTTGTTGTGAGAAAGGGCTTTTCTTTTGAGAGAGTACAAGCATTCACTATCCACTGGATGCTTGTACTGACACTAATAGGAAATCCACTGATGCTAAATGTCATTCTTCTTCTGGACCCAACAGATTGGCCCAAAGAAAATGGAAACCACCTATGGCAAATGTAATAGGCATAGATGTTCCTAAGAAACCACTACATTCCTAAGAAGTCACTACAACTTATGAGCAAGAACTTCATTGCATGATTTGCATCTTTTGTGTGGTGACAACCTGTCTCTTCTTGCCACTTGAAGACATCCATGTATCAGAGGTCTATAGACTGATTGAGATAAAAATGAATGATTTGTTTTTAAAGCTACCAGATCCAGGCTGCCAGACTTCAGAAAACCTCTAAAATGGCAGTAAAGAGATAGAGCAGATATCTCTGGCGCCACCTACTGATTGTCCAGATTTGGGCAGTCCAGATGTGGTAGCTTTATCATTAGCAGTCCTGGAACATATGTGGGGCGGAGGGGGATGACAAAATGCAGTTAGTCTGCAAAGAAAAAAAGAGTAGGCATTACAATCCCCTGGATATGAAAAGACTGGCACGCCATTATTTCAGCGCTCAATAGAGAATGGATCTTTAACTTTTTATTTCCAGCTTTTGTTGGTTAAAGCCAGATACTTGAAGTTATCTCAACACGTGGCTGAACAAGCTGCATTTAATACAGCACAGAGAGAACCGTTTTCTTGTTCTTCTCCTTTTCTTTACCGTTCTCCCCCCCACACACCCACCCACTCCTTCTCCTTCCATATGTTCAGTGAATATCCAGAATGTAATTGGGGAGGAAATAAAGAAAAGAAAAGAAAAGAAAAGAAGAGCTGCTTGTTTTTCTGCTTGATCCAGGAATGATTAAAGGTAGAAGTTTTTCAGACATTACTGACAGAAAAGGGTATAGTTAACGGTACTTTAAAAAGAGAGGCTTCATAAAGGGCCAGTACTCAAACTACTATTAAAAGCATCATGCTTGTTAAAACCTGTAAAAAGGCAGGAAATCAGGGAGCGAAATGCAGTTTCTTCACCAATTATGGGGAGGAGTGTACACCTTAAAGCACTCTTTGAATTGTGTCATACCAGCCTCCCTTTTTTTTTTTTCTGCTGTCTCTTCAGCTTCTGATAGTTTTTATCTCCCCCCACCATCTTGTACCAGGCCATTCATTGGGTACATTAGTGTTGAGGGGGGAGGGAAGGGGGGACGGAGAGCAGTTTACAATGCTACACCCAAGTTCACTTCTCGCTTGTTGTTCACAACCCATTTACAGCTGAATGACTGAGCAAGAGACAGCTCAAAATGACTTTCTCTGCCTCTTCAGAAGCCCACTTGTAGGAGGGGGGAGGGTTTCTTTTCTTTTCCTTTTCCTTTTCGGTCATTCTTCTTAAAACCCCTAAGAAATAATTGAACATCGTCCCCCCCCTTCTAGGTACTAAATGCATATCATTCCACCTGGTTGAAATTCTTTCTTGTTCTTTCTGTTTGCCACCCTTACTCCCTCCATCTATGGGTGGGTGGGGGATTTCCCTCCTTTCCAGAGCTGTTTAAACAATACTTCATCAAATGCAGCCTGAAGCAAAGAAAAAGCACAGTAAGGTAAATAAAAAGAAAGAGAGAGAGAGAGAAAGAGAGAGGGGGGGAGTCATAGGCTGGAGGGTAAGTACTTTTATTCCTGTACTTTCGCTGCCGGGGGAATTATTATTCCACTGCTGGTTTCACAAGGTGGGGGCTTGCAGGGAGAGCTGTCGAGTTAGTTGCAAAATGGATTGCTTCTCCCCTTGCTTTTCACTCTCATGGCTTCTCAAGAGTCCACTGATTACAACAAAGTGTGTCCATCTATTCCGTCTTATTGACAAAGGTCCTTAATTACTGCAGCCCCAGTAATACCTACTATTAAATTCTGCTAAACAGAGACAGCAAATTAGCTGGGGTTCTCAGCAACCTCTCTGCGTAATTATTAGCGGTGGGATGGACTCTGAGCCTGCCAAGCTGACCCCCAGCTTAAGCAATGGAAACCTTTGTTTATTACCTACCGTGAAGGCCAACACGCAACACCAAAATGTATTTTATTAGTGGAAGGCCTTCAGGCCCAAAAAAAGCTCCCAAAGTCAAAAGACATCAAAAGCAAATGCTATTTATTATTACTGTATATGTAAACCCATCTTCTTCCACTACTGTGTAAATCTGCAGCTCATTAGCCCTGGATAAAATCCTGACATGTAAGCCACACAGTTTAACTTGAGGGGAGGAAAAAAAATAGGTTGCCTTCCTGAGGCATTTTGTAAATTATGAAAGTCACCTTTTAACCTGATTTTAAAAGCTGTTTCATACAATTGCTAGGTATAAAGAGCCTACAGCCTTAAACAAGAGTGACAGTGGGATGTTAGTTTTGGTTACATCTCTATGAATGGAACTTCTCCAAATATCTTAACTGATTGTGAAGTAAAAGGACATCTGTATTGTTTATTTATTTATTAATTAAATTTATATGCCGCCCATCTCATTATTGAAATGGGTAGGCTCGTACCCATGTAGCACATAAGCTCTTTGTTGTCAGTCAGTCAGCCCCACTACATAAGGCATATCCACTGATGTCCAGACTCATATTTCCATTTGTGTGTCTACACCTGTTCACAGATGTAATAGTAGCAATCTTTTGCCAGATTTTTGATGAATGCAAAGATATGCAATGACAAATTCTGGTGAGAGAGAAGTTCCCCAAGGATGGGATCCAGTACGAGTCCAAAGCTTGGAAGACTAAACCTCTGGTTCCGATGACTAACCCAGATTGAATCCTTCAACAAAGATATTCATTTATGGTTACATAATCTTCCCAAAGTACTTTTTATCTTCAAAGGTTGCACGACTCTAGTCCACATGTTAGAAATAGAGATTGGATGAGGAATGAGAGATTTGTTGATGTACTATCACGTTTATAAAAACACATTATACTATTTATTGTGAAACTGAAATTGTTTTAACAGACCAGAGAATAAAGCAAAATTGTTGAATTACTCTGTTCTAATATTAGAGTTTCTGTCTCTCTATTATGCATGTTGGGTAGCTTTGTTGAAAAAGCGTACTATACTCTTAGAATTAGCTTTCCAAGTTGGATCTCTAAATCTAAAGTGCAATGCACAAAAAGAAACTTAAATAGAAGTGATTTCTTCCACTAAGCCTTTAAGGAGATGCTCTACCACCAAGAGACACTGAACATTTCCAGTTTCATGAAGTTGCTATAGTAACACTCACTCATGTAATTTCCTAGTGAACTAGCTTAAACCTATACTACAAAGTATTAATTTTAAATATTGGGGGGAAAATGCAGAACTATATTTTGGCCACTGACATTACTGGAATTTATGCTTCATGCTTGCTGTAATTTCATTAAGTTTTTATTTATTGAAAAGCTAAATCAAAATAGCCTGAAGGCAATTAGAAATTTTCTCAGTTTTTTTGTCCAAGACCTCTATCGGGGTGGCATCATGCCAATAAATAAATAAATAAATAAACCACCACCAGCTTACTTGAATCTTTAGTAGTTATACAAAGGTCAGAATTTCTGCAAATTTACCATAAAGTTGTATTATTTATCATGGCAGGTTACATCACCTAGACAAACTTGGAAATTAAGCAAACTTAACCAGGTTTATTTTGGGATGAAGTCTACCTGGGAAGCTACATGGTAGATTGCAAAAAATATTTAATTCCCCAAAGAAAGTAAAGACACTGGCAAGTCACTTCCATAACACTGCCCAAAAATGAAATGAATAAATATAATCATAAAATAAACAGATAAAGGTACTTTGAACTAAGACTATTCATCTTAGCTTTTTTTGACTCCCTAATCTAGGCTACAGTTCTGACTATTTGGGGCTCTGTGTTAATTAAAGAGAGTGAGCTGTTTAGGATAACTTTGCTGGGATAGAACTGGAACAGTAATTGTAGGGCCATTACCCAACTCTGTCTTGTATCAATATCTATGAGTCCCTGTTTTTGGCACAACTGTTTTTTTTTTTAAATAAATCTTTATTGATTTTCTTTAAAAACATACACAAATACAAAAACAATGTGACATACTACTAACACATTGAAAACCCTGTAAAATCCTATTCAGTTACATATATACAAGTTGAGCGTATATCAAAAAAGAAACCCTTATTAATTTTAAATGC
>JANHJO010005662.1:200884-215291 GCA_032468235.1 Pseudoxyrhopus heterurus | reverse complement strand
ACTGTATACTGCTTCTAACGGTTTTATCACTGTCCTACTAGAATTCTTTGCTATAGTACTTATAAATTTCCATTTGCGTAACACCTCCATTATTGAACCTGTAATGAATATATGGATGCTAGTCAGAAATAATTCCCAACTACTGAAAACACACTTATTTGGTTTGGAACCTGACCACTTATGTGTATTGGCATCTGATATTACAGATCAATGTCTAGTCCACATTCCCCTATTTCCAATTTCCCTGCTATTTGAATTTCATTGGCATTTTATTGGCTCAGCACCTTTAAATCCTCCAATATATTTGCATCACTTTTTCTGTTTGAATTTCATTCTTGGCCTCACCTACTCTTATTATTTTGGCCTTCTGTTTATGCCTCTAGTGAAGGTATAAAAGATTGCAGCAGGCCGCGTATAAGCTTCCTACAATATCTACTATAGTAGTAGTACTAATGCTAGAGTTTAGTATTAGAGTAGAGTACATTGATCGGTTGACAGTTTCACAATCATTTTCAAAGGCTGCGAATTGTGGCAATAGCAAATGGCTGAAGAAATGGAATGCATTAATTTTCATGACTCATAAGGGAATAAAATGGAAAGGCTTTCTATTTCAAAAATAACCCTTGTTACTAAGATTTCATTGTTCAGAAAGTACAGAAGCTGTACATTTCTACTTCATTAATCTGAAGACCATCTAGACAGACTACAGTTGGAGCAAAGCTAAATGTGACTTAACGGAATAAAGGCTGAAGTATGATACATTGATAACTCTTTTTTAATGGAAACAGAATAGTTGATAGCTACTTATTCTTGAAATATATTCAGGCATATCTGAATCACACAGCCAAGGCAGAAATTAACCATTAGGGTATTAGGACAATTACAGAAAGATAATCGGGTGATCTGATGGTGTGGTAAAGATTACTAATAAACATTAGATACCAAACTTGTTCTATAACTATGTAAACTACTACAAATTCTAGACCAAGAGTGAACAAACTTTATCACCACAAATGTCTCTCTAAAAACCACTAATGTAATCTTAAATCATTTTGAAGGGGGAAATAAACTGAAAGATACATCCTAAAATCAGATTAATACAGTTTAAGCAACGAAGAAAATATCTGTAGCTTCCTCCCAAACAATAAAATTTCAGAAAGTTTCAAAGATCGCAGAGTTTGGGATCTACAAATAATTATTTGTCAAAATTTTCACATGGACTCTATGGATCGATATTCTTAACAATCTTACTTTTAATTGCATATTTTATTGCCGTCAATATTCAGCTCTAGTTGTAAATGAAAATTGTTTCAAGAATTAAGAAAATCTACAAAATATATACAACACTATCCTGAATTTATTATATTTCAAATTAATATCCTGCAAAAACAACACATTTGTAGAAACAAATTTATTTGATACAAACATCTGTTGTGGAATTGGGGTGCTTGTTTAAATATCAAATGTTCTTTTTTCCAAGAAAGAAAATCTATTTTCAAAGGCAGACACTGATCATTAACAGCAACCATAAAACTTCAGTTTAGGCTATAAATTCCTTAAATCCGCAGGACATACTTTCCTAAACTTGCTGACCACTGAACTTAATTACAATAAAAAATAAACAGGGAAGGGTTAGAGTTAACATCAATCAAATTTAAGTTACTTGCTGCTTGAAAAAAAGTCAAAATGTTTTCTTCTTCATCATATTGTTGTTGCTACTGTACAAGCCCAGTACATCAAAAACGATGTCATTATTAAATTCAGGACTTAACCTTTACAGCCATTGCAGCTGAGAGTATGGCTTTTGGGATAGAAAGGGGGGGGGGAGTGGATTGAAAATATTTATTCAAACAATTAGGCCACCATTAATCTATACAAAAGTTGAACTGTCACATTTCAAAAGAATTTACTAGCTTACAGAAATATTTCAAAATCAGGTGAACAAAAATAACAATTCTTGGCTATGGTTTTTTTAAAAAAGATTTACAATATACCCAATGAAAACAGTATGACAACAACACTGAAACATCTTCATTTAATCCCAGGATTAGTTTGTTCTGCTAGTAGTAAACGTTTCTGATCAAGATTAAGTTGACCTGCAACAAAGAAAGAGATTTTAGACATGTATTTGCATTTTTGTAATAAATGAATTTTTAACTTTCTGAAGCATCCTTTTATAAAATCTCAAAAAGATTTAGTGTTTCATCGTATTTCAAAATACACCAAAACAGAATCATTATAAGAATTTTAGAAATGGTAATAGAAAAAGTAAGTCAGGAGCTATTATCATTTTTATTATTGAATGTGTTTATTGTACTGGGTCACTATAAAATTTCTATCGCATCTGGCTGAAGAAAGGGATGAACATGTAGAAAAATAAATTAAACTTTCAGAAATTCATTTATAGAGAGAAACAAGTCCAAATAGATGCCTGTCTAAATGCATTGCAATTATGTTACAATTATTTTGCAAATAAACAGATACAGAACGCTCTGCCTTGTCTCAGCTCATTACCGATTCAAACAATTTGCCCTTCTGGGATCAATTGTTTACTAATAAATAATTGTTTGCAGCCACAAAATGATATTAAGTGCTATTCTTATTAGTTTTGCTTCTACATCCTGTAATAAGATTCAAAACTAACCAACTCCCAAGAGTCTAACCTTAACCTTGCTGTTTTTAACAGCCCAGGAAATGATGAACCATCTGTTTCAGAAAATAATGGACAGCTAAGAGGAAATATTGTTTAATTGCAGATTAACCTCTTCGAAAAGCAGAATGAAGCATCCCTATAATTAGCAAGCACAACACAAGTATCGAAACAGCTGAATATGAAGTCATATGGTTGTCTTCACTCCACTAAGTTTCCCATGTTAAATTCTCGCAATGCAAATAATTTACAGGAACACGTCCATTAGAAAAAGTGCAATAGGATAAGTGAAAACAATTTTAAGCTGATTTTTCTTTTGCACTCTATGCAAAGCATAACAGAAATAAATTGACTAAAAAAATAAAATAAAATATAAAATGATGGTGATTGACATATAAAATACAGTAAGTTTAAGTCCTATTGCTATTGCTACAGTGCTGTTTTGGAATGCTGTGGCTATCATTTCTGACAGTATTTTTAAAGAAATACATCCAAGCACAGGAACAAATTTCCCCCAAAAAATATATTATTCAATGTTACCATTAACTAAAATATTAAAACTTTCTATTGGGGTCTCTCTCTACATAGATTGAATACCTGAATATGTTAAGATTATATTTGAAGCAGATCATACAGCTCAGTGGGGAAAAAATGTACACAATACTGAATTTCAGGACACCATGCAGCTTTATATTAGCCTATGCAAATGTCATCACTTTAATCCTTTACTGTAAACTGCCTTCAGGAATGGGGTTTGGGATTATTTTTATTTTAGGGGGAGGGTTGGGTAAATATAATTCATTTTATAAGTCAAATAAATAATCCTTGAAATCTAAACATTCTTCATAATTCTAGTTCTTTTGCTTGAGTGCTTTGCATCACTCTAACTGAACTGACTTTGGAAATATCACCGTAATAGCCTTCCGTAAATTCTATCTCAAAATGCAGTAATCAGGTTAAATTTCATATTGTGAGATACGTTTAATTCAATTACCAGTTTTGATGAGCCAAAAGATACAAGGTGATTCACAAAGTCTCTTCAACAGGCAGAAATTAGGGAGATGACTCAAAGCTTTCCCAATCACAAGAGCTCAAAATGCAGTCTAACTCTAAATTGAGAACTGTACATATCCATCTCTTTTTTTCTAATATAATATGCAACTGTTCAGGTGTTATATTAAGAGATTTACCTTACCTACAGGCTTTTAGGCAACTGTATATCCATACCTGCCCTACCTTTCCTTCCAAAAGGTCCACATGCCAATGGCAGTCAGATATTTGTGGGCTAATGAGAGCAATCAGTATCCTATTTTCAAACCTTACAAGCATATGCAATGCATGTTATTTTAAAATACACTAGAAACAATATAACTGAACAGCATTAATGATGGAAAAAACTCACAATATAATTTAGTTTGAGAGTACATATGTGAAGTCTGTGCACATCCCCATTTTGTCAGTGTTACCAGTGGTGGCATAATTTGGGATATCAAAGGATTTAAACATTGTGTGTATATGTAATTTACACAACTGCTGTTATCTAATTCAGGCCCAACATATTAAAGTTGAGAGCTGGCACACATGCAAAAATGACAGTCAATAGCTTGACAGCTTGAAAATCCTACATAATTAGTTTTGCTTCTTCAGCTTCATTTGAAAGCAAGAAGCCAAAAATAGCATGAATTCGTACAATAGTTCATTCAGAAAGAATGAAATTTTGACCTCCTTCCCTAAAACAAATAGACAATTTTATCCCTCAGTCATCTAATCGCCTACAGATATCTAGGTTTGGAGAGAAGAGAAAATTAGTTCCAGTCTTATGGTGAAATTGTATTTTCCACAGTAATCAACAATGCTGTTCATGAATTAAGGAAAATTAATAAATCCTGGAATAAGCACTGAGAACATTTCAAGTATAGGGGAACTTACTTACTTGGGTTTTGTCTCTGCATCAGTCACTTGGCGAATGAAGATACCATCTTCAGGATGTTCAATGTCATCCATTTCATACATATATGAGGATGCTATTGCAAGAGTAGTCCCATCATTACTGAAAGCTAGTGAAGCTATACTGGTAGGGTACCGATGAAATTGGCAGAGTCTTTTTTTGTTGAACGGATCCCAAATATTGACAAAGCCATCAGAGCCACCTACAAATAGACGTGTAAGAGGGAGCTATTAGGAACTAATTTTACATTCTTCTGTATTTCCTTATTGCAAACTTGTACGGTTAGTGCAAAAAGTTTTATTAATTTTCTTTATAAGAAGATAACAAAAATCCAGAAAAGAAATAAGCCCAACAATCTGAAATCAGTGCAAATCAATCATAAAGTTCCAATGGCATTACACTCTGTACATTTCCCCCCTCAATTTAACAAATGTTCAGGAACTGCAGTTATGGCCAATTAAAAGAAGTTCAGGGGCTAAATACTGGTCCAAGACTTCACAATATTATAGATTATGAATACAAAGATCATAAAATGGTTTAGGGCTTGCTGAAGAAAGTTCCAAGTCATCCCTCACTACACAACTCTGGACAAATCAAGTTGCTGAACAGAACAGTTGTGGAAGAAAAATAGATAGAAACCCATGTATGCTGCTTAGCTACCAAATAAATAATAAAATGGATGAAATATTGCATATGAAACCAGGATCACTACCTATACAAATTAGGTCTTAATATCTATTACCAGTGATACAATAAGAAAACAATTACCTGTTGCAAATGTGTTATGGACATTATGAAAAGAGATGGCATTCACGGGGTAAATCTGCTCAATGTTATTCTCCTTCAATCTGTGGCATTTGAAAGCATATTTTTTCTTCTGCACCTCCAAACTTGGGTCCAAATATTCAACTGCCACCCGGCCTTCTATGGAGCTTAACACATAACCCTATCAAACGCACAAAGACCCTTTAGTTATTGTCACAAACAACTACGTAAAATTTTCTTTTGTGTAAGTACTTCTATCACATTCTACATTTGTGCACTTCAAAATGAATCATGTACTGTGGAATAAGAGATTCCAAAGATAATTGGAAATAATTTCCTACTTCATGTCTACTGAGAAAGATTAATTCAGAAAACATGGAAACAGAAATATATCCCAACACCTTTTCAAAAATGAAAAGCCATCACAAAGACTTCATTGGGAACATATTTGCCCACAAGTAATAGATGAAATTAATTCCTTCACTGTATTAAAAAAGAAATCTACTTTTAGGACTTACTATTTTTTAATCAAGAGTCCATTTTGTTTCCTTCTTTTTTTCTTCTACCACAAGAACAGAAAATAATGATTAGATGCTGCACTGAATCCCATCAAAAATAATAGTGTAGTAACCGAAACAAAGACTCTCTTGTTTCAAAATTTTCTTTATAGTGTTGACAGGTCCAGGAAAAAGCCAATCTAGAAAGGGCTCCTAAGCAAGTAGTTTTATGTATTTTCTGAAAGCCTAATTTTTAGAAGAATAAAACCACATTAAGCACGATATTGATGCAATATTTGCTGTACATTAATTAACTGAATTCCCCTACACTAGAATTGATTCATTAAATTTCTAGACTAACTTCAAAACAACTCTGGGCATGCCTAGACACATACAAACATAAAGAAAAATAGCAAAATTAAAGAGTTTCAATAAGCCAGAAGACAGCTGAAGTAAAAGCACGTTTCATTCCACGAGCTTAAATCTGAAATATTGCTATACAAGTTAAATACCTGTTTGTTGGGAAATGCCCTGATGCAACGGGTTTGATATTTAAGGCTTGATTCTCTTCTCTGCTGAACATAGCCCATGTTCCGTAAGTCCCACACCAGAACTCTTCGGCCAGCTGTTCCCACTATCAATCTGTCACCAGATACAGACAATGTATATACCTTGAAAAAAGATGCAAAATATTGCATTAGTATACCTACTTTTAGTATATGGGGTGCTAAAGTTTAGAATACCAAGAATCAAATCCTTGCCAGCATTTCAAAGATATCACATATGTGCTTTCCAAATAGGCCCAAAGAGGAAAATACTAGTACTCGACTTACGACCACAATGGAGCCCAAAATTTATATTGCTATGTGAGACATTTGTTAAGTAAATTTTGCCCCATTTTATGACCTTTCTTGCCACAGTTGTTAAGTGAATCATTGCATTTGTTAAGCTAATAACATGGTTGTTAAGGGAATCTGGCTTCCTTGTTGACTTTGCTTATCAGAAAGTCACTAAAGGTGCTCACATGACCCCAGAACACTGCAACCATCATAAAGATAAACTAGTCCGAATTTTTATCACACTACCATGGGGATGCTGCAATGGACATGTGAAAAATGGTTGAAAGTTACTTTTTTCGGTGCCACTGTAACTTCAAACAGTCACTAAATGAATTGTTGTAAATTGAGGACTGACTACCTATAATCATAAATCTCATTCTAGAAAAAATATAAACGTTAAGATAAAAGATAAATTTTGGCCAAGGATATTCTAAGGAATTTATCCTACCATAGAAATGTTCTAATTAATTTTATCTATTTAAATGAAATACCTAATTCTAATCTCATACAATAACATACATATAGCTCCCAAGCAACAAATTAAGACTTGTTCCAATTAATAATATAACCAAAAAATAAACTATTTTGCTACACAAGCTTTGGTAATAATATTTCATTACTGCAAAGATAGCCACATATAAAAACTTTTTTTTCAATCTCAAATTCCACCACACTTTTAATATCTTGATATTGATGACAGGATAACCAGAAATGACAGGTGATATTTCTCACTGGTCCACGTGGAAGTGAAACAAGTGTGAGAGAACCAACCCCTAAGGAATCCTAGAGATGGACCCAAAATAGGTAAAACTCTGATAAGGACTTAACTAAGGGACTGAGGAAAAATTGTTACAGTTCATACTGTATCTAAGGAATACTTTTATGCTGAGTATTATACCTTGGCTAACTAACTACCAGTATATTACTAGTTTACACAAACTAATTTATTTAAGAATAGAAAAAATACAATTTAGAACTCAGGAATGGAAATTTAATGTGCAAATCAAATAGATTAAGCCATTATTTTCTTTTATGTCTGGCATTTTAGAGCTAATCAATATACCTTAAGAGATCCAGTTTGGTCTACTTATTCAAGATGTTGGACTAGGAGCAAGGAAATCGTGAAAGCCAACTGGGTGATCTTAGACCAGTGTCTTTCTCTCAAACTTAGGAAGAAGAGAATGGCAAGCAATTTCTCAAAGTGCTACCTAAAGAACTGCATTGATTCTTTTGTCCATTTACCAGGGATCAACTCTGATTCACAAGACAAAACAAACATGCAAACAAACAAGCACTCTAGCCAAGGGTAAATCTCCAGTTTTCTCCCACCATATTCTCCTGAATAGGAAAAGGAAATTTCACAATGTATAATCTCAAAACAATGACCTAATCTGGGAGATATTTTAATTGCTCAAAAACATTTTAGTTGCATGCAAACCTAGCTATTCCAAGTGAACAATGTTCTTGAGTATATTGAACATTCTATTTTTCCTCCTGATCATACTTGTTTGGAACATCCAGATATGTTGTTCTGTGAATGTTCCATTCACAGAAAACTAAGTTTTGTACATCTCTATTACACTCATGTTTAACTCACTATGCAATTATATGTTTATTGATATATATATCTATGGTAATCAGTAGAATTAATCCATGTTGAAATGATGTACAGCACTCTAAATAATTTAAGAACAAACCTTTTCAGGCTGAGAAAATGTCCCCGCATTACAAGGTGTTCTTGGATCCCATAACTTGACTGTTTGATCCCAACTTCCTGTTACCATAACATTCACTTCTGGACAGTATTCAACACATCTTATAGGAGCATCATGACTGCCAACAAGATTTTCTGTTTGGAAAAAAAATGCATTTAGCTTTACTAGATTCAGGGATAGTGAAATGTAATAAAAAAGATTAAGGCAATATTCACACACAAGTATCAAGGTTTGACAGGCCATTCATTAATCTATGTAGATGCTGGGGCATCCTTTAAAGAATGCTTGATCCTCTAATCTTTGCAACAGATATACACTCCTGAAGTGTTAAATGTAGACTAATAGGTATCAACTCACTATTTCAAAGCAGCTTAGCAGGGAAGTTGGTGCCCATGCAGAGATTTTCAAATGAATAAAAGAGATTTACGCATCTAACTGAAAATTCACACAACTGAAAATTCTAGTCCTGAACAGCTTATCAGGAAGATCTAATAATTGAATGTGACACAACCTCATTAGTGCATGCCTTTGCCACTATTTAAGATACAAAACAATTTCAATAAACCTTTGTCAATAAGCTCTTCTTCCCACATTACTATTCATTTTATCAACACAGTAGTATTAAACTGTTTAGAAGCTTTTACCATGATGTTTAATACAATTTTTCATTTAAAATCTTTTATTGCTTTAAATAGCTTTTTCCTTCAAAGTTGCAGCTCAGCTTTCCAACATCTTCAATTTATGCAAACATCTTATGGAAGGTTTTTATTAATTTATGTCATAGCATCTCATTTCATTCAGCTAGTCTACTTCCAAATATCTAAGTGCCTGATCATAGAGCCCAGTAACACAGGTAAAAATAAATGTTTTTAAAATAATGAGGATGAGCATTGGAAAATACACTCTTAACAAGTTACATATGTTGCAATTATATACTAGACTCATGTATCAGAGACTTAGTAAGCTACTTTCTTCAGATTGCACCATTAGCCTCCAATTAAAAAAAAATTGAGAAAATCTCTCATGAAAATTTTTCAAAGAAAAATTCAACTAAATACAAAGTTTACTTTAAAAAAATCTTTGAAATTAGCTGAAAAGAAGTTTCAGGAACAATTTAGCATAATTTGGAATACCAATCTGTCAAATAGTAGGGTACGCATGGACATTTCAATAATTTATAGATGAATGAATGCCTACTTTCCACAATTTCAGCAAATAGATATTGTGAGAAGGAAGCCTATGACATTAAATTGCCACGAATACAACCTGGAAAAGAGAGAATAAGTGAAACAATCACGGTCTACAGTATGGTTGTCACTTCCCACTATTCTGTTAGACAAATGAATAATATAGTGTTTACATAAAAAAATTACACTGCAGCTAGTTTTATAGAGAGAAAAATAAAACATGTTCTTTCAAGAACTTCTATAGCAATAATTTATGAAATTTGGCCAGATTATTTTTCTGTTTTGTTGAATTATATTGATGTCCCGTAAGTTGGCTCAGAAATAAGTTCCAAGGACTATATGGAAGTTTACTCTCAGATAATAAGTAATGGATTGGTGCCCTCTTGGTGCAGCTATTCAAGCATATTCTGTTTTCTGACTGTAGACTCTATGACACTATCATGTGAGTTTACCTTGATCAGTGTTCAAGTCATGCATTTTCAGCTGCCGATCTAATCCTCCACTCCAGGCATGTGTAGGGTCCTTCAAAACAAAGTTATTTGCATGTTCTATAATTGCAGAATAAACACAATAAAAAGCCACTTTTCCCTCTGTTATATATAAATCTGTAAAGTATATAAATGTTGCATACATGTGAAATTAGTAGGTTGCTGTCTTATTAATTATAGTAATTGGGTTCCCGGGTTATTTTATGGTAATGCCAACAGGACACATGCAGAAAACATCAGGAAAGTTACGCAGGACCCTTGTAGTATATGAGGAAAGAAGAGTAGCTCAACTCAGTGTCAGTAGAGATGAGTTTATCAGTAGCCCGAATACATTGAAAAATAAAGATTAAAATGTAAGCACTCATTCAACACATTTGTCAACAATATTAATTGGATTAAGGTCTACCTATCTTTGTGTCAAGAGTCATCATTTAAAGATTAAGTGGTCTACAGATCTCACGGCTTTGATTCTGTCAAAGTTTTGAACTGTTTTGCTTTTTTCTTCCCCTTACTGATAAAGCAGGTTGCCCGATTAAAGGTTCTGGAAAACTTAAATTGATTACTCACTATTTATGTAATTTGGGCTACTTCTAATAAAGTATCATCAGCAAACTACATTTCAGAGGTTTTCCACCCATGGGCTAACTTTGCTTTGTATGTATCAAGGTTATCATATTAAAAAAATAATTGAGCTTAACCTCAGATGCAACAATTATATGAGAACAAATTATTAGTTATGAAAAGTAATGTAAGTAATTTCCAACTTAGATGTCCATTAAAAATTGTGGCCAGGACAATTTTGACTAGTTACCTGCCATTAATTCAATTTTATTTTGATTTACTGTATTGTATCTTGACTTATTTCAAAATCTTCAATACAACAAGCCAATTATCTGGGAGTCATTTCAAGATACAAAGTAAAAGTGAAGATTGGAAATAAGGCTATTCCATCACCCCTATTAAAATGAGCTCTCTTAATCATCCTTCAACAGTCACCTAGCAACAATCATTCCAACATGCTACACAATTAAAGAACAAGGGGAAAAAATTATGCCAGCACCTCTGAAAAACAATCTGCATTGTGTTCTTGCTCAACTATCAATTAGTTAACAGTAATTCCACCAGGCTGAAAAACAGAAGGTCAGGAACAGATCTAGATTTCAGCTTTTAGCCCTTTTAAATTGTGGCACTCACTCTTCCTGCTGCCTAGACTTTAATAATGAAACAAGGAAAAAAATCACAGCTGAACATTGTGGCAACTAATATGACAAACCTTTGTTTTTCTCCTTCAACTTTTAAACCTTATTCTTTAGATAGTTGCCATCTTCCAGTTTACAAGATCACTTTGGTTATTTATAATCAGCACGAAACTTACTTTTTCCAATTCCACAAATTACAAAAAAAGGTTTGCTTTTATTATTGTAAAATATCTAAACCCATTTGAATATGGCAGAATACATATATAAAGAAAACCACCAGAATTATACCAATATATAACAAACTTGGTTCATATTTTCTCCAATTAATTGAAGGCCTGGATAAAGAATAGCCCATGTAGATATCCAAAGATTTTTGCCAATAATATAGACTATTTCCAGAAAGGAAGAGTCCATATTTGTGCAAAATGCTAACACATTTCAGAATACTGTCCAGCCAAAAGTTCTGATCACCTATTAGATGAACTAAATATTTCCTTTGTGTTTTCTTGGTACTTTCAAATTTCAAAACATGAGGAGAAAAAAACTTACATAAAAAGCACAGTCAAGTACTGCTCCACTGTGTTGATACTTCAGTCTCATGGTGTTAGCAGGAACATCATACAATCGAACAGATGTGTCCCAAGAAGAAACAAGCAAAAACTGAGATGTGTTTGGATTGAATTTCACTGATGAGATTCCATCTTCTGGAGGTTGGTTCAGCTTAAATTCATTTGATCCAGTCATCTGATAAGATTGTGCAAAGTTAGATGCATACTTTTAAATTATTGCTTAAATTTCTAGGTAAACATGTTTGGAAGTACAATTATTATTTAGTCATTTCATTACAAAATTCTTAACTGTATAATACAACATGCACCTGCACAGTATGAAATTAATTGAAGAACTTTGTAGTATGGCTATTATATTTACATTTCTTAATTTTTATGAGTGTAATTTCATATTATGCACATCTGTAGCAGTGGAATCATGGGTGCTCCCTGAGGTTAGTTGTTTGCTTGCAGACATTTCATTATCCAACTAGGTAACATTATCAGTGACACTGATATGCATGTTAGTGGCACTGATGATGTTACCTAGTTGAATAATGAAATATCTGCAAGCAAACAGACAAGCTCAGAAAGCACCAAGGACTCCCTACAGTTCAATGCTGAGCTACATATATTCTCTTCCATTGGTATATGTGTGGCATTTATATGTTGTAAAAACTATGTTATACTTGATTTAAACAAAAAAGAAAGAAAGAAAAATCATTGTAGCCATAGAGAAGTTAACTACTGGACCAAAGTGACTCCACTAGTCATACCACTGATCCTCTTAAAATAAAAAGAATTAAAAGGGGGGAGAAAAACAGAAAACCAAGTAACAAAGTACAGTTAAACAGAATTGGACTTTATTTTTAAAAAATGCACATGCACAGCAAGAGGTCTTATCTTTGATACTTCTAGTAGTGGGATTACCAAATCTGGCCTATAAAAACCTAGATGATCCTACTGTAAATGACAGCGAAGTCTTAATGCCTGGCTGCCATCTAGTAATTGTCCAGGTGTTTACAACCGGCTCTAGTATCCCTTTACCTCCTCGACTCCAAATTCAGTGCCTTGTCTTCTAAAGCTCATTCTGTCTTTTATCACTGTGGATCAACTTTTTCCTAATATGAAGATTCTGGAAGTGGTGGCCCTAAAATTTCTAAAGGACTTCAGACGCTGAAAATCTATCAACGCTTTTATTACAGTGACTGATCAGAACAGCTGCTTTAGCTTTTCTGATAGTCCTTGACTTACCACAATTGAGTCCAAAATTTACGTTGCTAAGTGAGAAATTTGTTAA
This sequence comes from Pseudoxyrhopus heterurus, assembly GCA_032468235.1. Classification (NCBI taxonomy): domain Eukaryota; kingdom Metazoa; phylum Chordata; class Lepidosauria; order Squamata; genus Pseudoxyrhopus; species Pseudoxyrhopus heterurus. Next base: position 202,155 of record JANHJO010005662.1, on the reverse strand, counting down.
GTGAGTTCTGCCCATTATACGACTTTTCTTGCCACTGCTGTTAAGTGAATCGTTGCAGTTGTTAAGTTAGTAACATGGTTGTTAAGGGAATCTGGCTTCCCCATTGACTTTGCTTGTCAGCAGATCGCAAAAGCCGATGACATGACCCCAAGACACCGCAACCATCATTAACATGAACCCGTTGTCAAACATCTGAATTTAAATCACATGACCATGGAAATGCTGCAACATCGTAAGTGTGGGAAATAGCAATAGCAATAGCACTGTATTTCTATACCGCCTATCAGGGCTTGCAACCCCCTCTAAGCAGTTTACAATGTCAGCATATTGTCCCCAACAATCTGGGTTCTCATTTTACCGACCTCAGAAGAATAGAAGGCTGAGTCGACCTTGAGCCTGGTGGGATTTGAACTTGCTAAATTGCAGGCAGCTGGTGCTAATTACAAGCTCTCTAACCGCTGCACCACCAAGGCTCTTATTCCCCTTATTTACTGTACTATTTTTCTCTTTCAAACTTTATTTCCCTCTCTCACCAGACACGTTGTTCTTTGAGGAGTGTATGTTTGATGGAGATAATATGTATTAAAGGTCATGCTAGCTCCCATGGAATTACATTGAATAATGGAGCTGGTCTAGAATACAATAAACATTCTGTGCTTATTGTTCAGATATATCACAAAAATAACATTGGGGGGGAACCATTGTATTGTGCCAACTGAAAAACAGGCATGCACCTTTATTTTATTTCCTCTTTTTGTCATGAATAGTGCATTTCAGGAATTTGTTTTTGTATTGCAATACTTACATTTTGTACTTCTACATGACTCTCCTGTGAAAGCCTAAATTTCACAATGCAGAATGTTTAAGGGAAGAAACCCACCTCTCTTTAAGATATTATGTAAACATTGAAAGCTTCCTAAGTGAGGTTGGAGATGGCATCTTGGCTACATTATGTACAGAAGAGAAAGGGGACAGTAGTAAAAAGAATATATACATTGTAATGAATTTTCAGCCTAGGACTGAAAATTCATATAAATAGAATAAAATGAAAAAGAAGCAGTATGCTGCAGTCTTGAGAATTCCTAGACTGCTATTGTAGATATGAAGAAGCTCAATAGTGTATTACCTTGAGAAGAAGGGTGTTTTTGATGATGATGATGATGACGATGATGATGAAGAAAAAGAAGATGATAAAGAAGGAGAAGGAGAAGGAGAAGGAGAAGGAGAAGGAGAAGGAGAAGGAGAAGGAGAAGGAGAAGGAGAAGGAGAGG
>JANHJO010005662.1:179084-187574 GCA_032468235.1 Pseudoxyrhopus heterurus | reverse complement strand
TTCTTTAAATCTTGTACACCACCCTGAGTCCTTCGGGAGAGGGCGGTATATAAATTTTGGTAAAATAAATAAATAAATAAAATAAATTGCTACACAGTACCTTGGAGCAAAATCATGAGACTCGCTATGGTGAAATTATGGTGTGTCTGCAGCAACCCCAACCATTATTGAAACAATAGAAAGCCTGTCCTCGTTACTGTAATTTTTGCACAGTGATAGTGGGAAAACTTTAGAAGATGTTATGAGTTATTGGTGAACAAATGAACAATGACTGGGAAGAAAAGCATAAAGGCAGAGAACGGATTGGAAATGGGCAGAGTAAATGTAATGCCAGTAGAATTTTCCTATGACTCAAGGATCAGTGAGTAGCAATATAACTCTATAAAGATCTACAAGTACTCCCAACAACTAGGGAATTACTCAAGGTTAACTGAAAATAAATGAAACTACCCCTACTGACACTGGGCCCACACATAATTATTAGCTATGGTCTGCTTATCCATGGGTCTCTGAATAAAGGCCAATATGCCTAAGCAATATAATGAGCCATATTGTAATTAAGGTTTTCATGATTTATACTCCATTTCATTCAGAAGAAGCAGGCAGACTGTAGTATGATGAAGTGGACTATTGATCCTGGCCATGAATGCCATAAAATATAACACTAAGGCAACCTTTTGCACATGCTGCCTTCTAAATGCACTATACTTCAGGTCTCATAATTTCCCAAAGTCCATAATGGCTAGAATACATCTATGGTAGAAGGTACCTTACATTCAAGATCTTATGGGTCATTTTGTTATTTTCTGTTACTCAGAATATAATAAAAGGTCAAAAGAAGAATTACATGATCTAGGAGGACCCATTCATTGCATTGCTCTAATTAGAAAATCCCTTCTAGTCATCTTATGACCATTGCCAGAAAGTTGCACAGTACAAACTGTTGATTACTAAGAGCTTCCACTTCTTCGCTGAAGGATGTTCTGTCCCAGTGATTTATTGTTTTATCCAGAATTTACAATTCTGTAAAACAGAGCCATCTGATTTGGACTACAAAAACCTCAAATGATTCAGATGACCACAAAAAAAAAAAAAAATACAGGGCAGATCTTGTAACCCCATGTACGCAGTAAAAGCAGATTAAAAAATACATTTTGTTTACAATTCTATAAATGTTTATAGGAGAAATAATGCAGTTAAATACTGTGGGCGCTCTTTTAGATAAACATAAATAGGACATACCTGTTTGGCAATTTTATCATTGTTCCTCTGTCTAAAGTACATCTTTCAGTCACCAATTTTATTTCTGATACCAATCCTTCTTCTCCCATAAATCAGCCACTTTTTACAGCTTAAACTAACCCATTGCCATGTGAAAACTTTCTTGTATTTTTTTCTTTTCAGGGAAGTACATTTGTGTGACCAGATCAACCTTGAGTAGGCATTAGTGAAGTTTCTGGGAAGGGCCTGTATCTTAAGGAAGACAGGAGATAGCCATTACTAGCTAGCTATTCATCATGTGGATGAATATTGAGGATGTCCTCAATACATCCTTTCCACCATTACATCAGTGACAAGAACCATTTCAGCAGCTATAAAGATCTGGACCAACATCTTATGTTAATTTGGCAGGAGGTTATAACCAAAGCAGCAAGGGCTGAATTTTATCAAATATGCCTAATTAGGAAAGGCTGTAGGAGAACCCAAAATAATTTACTATAGGATATATGTTGGAAATTTGCTCCTTGTACTTTGTTTGAAAGCTTAATTCATAGTTAATTCATACTTACTTCACCTCTGAAACTTAAATTCAGTCCTGGGATTTCTTTGAGGGTTAATAAAATCTGATACTGTCTCAGCTTTATCTCCCCATAAATTTTTGGATATACATTTTTGTCTCATCCTACTCTATCTACTCTCTTTTCCATTGTCCTTAATATAATTTACTCCAGATAAAAGGGGAGCAGGTAAGCAGCCCAGTAGTCATGCATTCAAAACAACCCTTTGGAGGGAATGATTCAGGAGGTAAGCTGTCATTTTGGATTAGGGTGTAAGTCATCATTCCAAACCAAAGGACTGGAACATTCAGAATGGTGGGAGGATAAGGCTGCTGTCAAATGAAACATTTATTATCTAATTCTTCTGTTTAATTATAGAACTCAATAAGACACCAGCATATTCCCTTGTTTTTTGGGGTTTTTTTAATTATTAAGGGCTTCATAATTATTGGGAGTATCCTAGTTTGGAGAACTATTTTGGAACCTTTGTAGCCTGGCTGGGTTGTCACTCCCAGTTGCAAATGCGTCCAAAGCCATTTCTTTACTAGTGATTTACAGCTTCACCCAACCATTACTGTGGTGATATAGCAGCAGCAACGAAGACAGACTTCATATCGCCACAATAGTGGCTGGGCCCTGCTATAAATCACTAGGAAGGAAAGTCCTTAGATTACTGTTTATTTTCAATTTGACTTTATTTATAAATGTTAAATAGAATTGATCCCAATAGGAATCTTAGTTAGTGCCACTGTGAAAATTATCATTCTACCCCTATTTTTTTCTTTCGATCTTTTAAGTTATTATCAGTTCATAAAAGATCACCCTTATGCTTATTAAAACTTTTGTAAAAACCCAAATATATCATTTCTCTGGAACAAGGCCAGCCCTGTTACTAGGAAGAATGGGGCAGCCTCAACCAGTGGTTTTGGGTTACAGGAAAGAGTACCAGTTGTTTAGGAGTTTGATTTATAAAAATATGCTTATCCATAGATATATTTTTATCTAAAATGACAAGCGTTTGTGAAATTTTCTGTATTAAGCACTAAAATAAGCTGGCCAGCTACAAGTACAATGAACCCTATCTTTGAAGGGGAGAAGTATTTTTTCTTTATCTTATAGATTTAAAATATTTCGGACCAGCGGGAAAGATTTTTATGGATGCAACTAATTTTTTTCTGCATTATTAATTATTCTACATTTAATTTTGTTTTTTCCTTTCTTGATCTGAAGTTAGATACCCACATCTGCATTGCTTCACCTTCCCAGACCCATTTCTAAAAAATATTCTGTAAACTATTGTTATTTTCTCTAATAAGGCAGCAATTGTATGAAGTTGGGTTTTTTTGTGTGAATAGATTAACAATTTTATAATTCAGCTCTTTCAGAATTTCAGGTTTATGCTCTCATTCTCAGTTGCTTATTAATTATTAATTTGACTATTAACCTCAGAATTTTATATCTTGCTATAATTGGACATTTTGGGATACCGTATCTGAGAGGCAACCTATGGCTATCTATCCAAGACTTCATTCACAAGTAAAGACTAATGCAAGCATTTCAGTTTTCATTAATAACTTATTCTTTCTATGTCTTACCTTCTCCCTGGATAGTTTCCAATTTCAAATGTATTCAGAGTCCAAAGTATTTCACGTTCTAATGTATACAAAGAACTTTATTCATTTCCATACTTGTAGCAACTTGTTTCTCATTTTTCTTACCATTGGCTAATCTTAATTTCAACTAGCTAAAGTTTCTGCTTTTCATTTTTTTCTTTGGACAAAGAAAACCTACTTGTCTTCTATAGTTTCTTAGATGGTGCTCATTATAGATACTGGCACCCTCTTGAACTTGTTTTATCTTGGGGTATGATATTTTATCTGAGCTTCTGTTATTGTGAATTTAAATAATGTCAAACTTCCGGAAGGTATTTGACCTCTTGACCCTCCTTTCAATGAATCTTCTCATTTCCTCTTTCAAAATTAAATGAGATTATGTTGGACTTGGCAGCTGAAATCCTGCTAAAATATATAACTCACATTCCATGTTATCTGAAAAATATTTCCATTGCTATTTCTAAGTGGTATTTTAATGCTTGCTCAGTGCCTCAAATCTTGCACAACTCTAAAGATTAAAAACAAAATTGCTACCTTTCTCGTAACTTGAATATTATTGTCTTTAGCTCATGTGGGAATACATTGGTCCTTATGGCAATATTTTCTCCTCTAGTTGCATACCTGTCTGTTGCTTGTTTTTTTCTTCCATCTTAAAGATAATGACAGCATGCAGGTAACTTTCAAGTTATGACTGGTCACTTTACGACCATTCAAAGTTATAATGGACACGGAACAGGTGTGTTGCAGCCTGTAAAACACCCCCAGATTTTGTAAATGGTCAGACCATCACCACCTAAATCTTGTGACTTGTTTGGTCAACTTTGCCACCCATTGTGGCATTCTGTGGCATTGGGTTGTTGTTGTTTTTTGTCAGTTTCTAGCATTTTTGTCAGTTTCCCCTATTCAAGGAAATGGATTCACATAATGATGATGCCATTCATTTAATGATCGCCACAAAAAGGCTAGATCGTTATTTCAGGTCCCGTGGGTGCCTCATAACCATAATTACTTCTGGATTTCTGATCCCAATTATGGTAGTAAATCAAGGACTACCCATATCGTCAGGTGGTATTTGGGACCTCTCAATTTGTATTGCTGACCAATACTTGGAAGGACTATTTTGTTTTGATGAAAGTTTGTGCAAAGAATCTCTTTGAAGCTCTTCCTGAAGCTTCCACCTCTAAAAGGGAAGCCGCATTGCCCCATGGCTTTCATTGGACCATTTCATCAGGCAGAAGAGAATGCAGTGGATGTGCAGTACATGAAAAGAAGCCTCTTCCTACTACTAGAGCTGCTGGACATGACCTCAAGACAATCTGAAACACTCTACCGAGGTCTGTTCACTTCATTCTATTAACAAGAAGAGTCACATTGCCTCTCTGGCACGAAGGTTCTCCTTGACACAAAATACATCTGCCTTGCACAGATTTAGTATTCTTCCAACCCACGTGTACAAGAACATTTTCCCTTTTTCCTTCATGTCAGACCAAGGGAATTTGGGTCCCTCCACCTGTCACTGTACTACAACCCCTATGATCATCATTTCCCATCAGAATGGCCAGCAACAGGAATGAAGAATTCAAGGATCTGGCATTATTTTTGGAGAGATGATATTGTCATCAGAGTCTCCGATGCCTTCTTTCCTTCCTGGAGATTTTATGTAGGGGAAAAAAAATCATGTATCATCTTTTTTTGTGTTCCATGGGCATCGTCTGGCTCAAATCAGCTGCCGTCTAGGAGGAGATGGGTTTGGTCATGGCAAAGCAGAAAGTATGAGCTAGGGCCTAGACCATTGCAGGCTTGCTGCATAAATAAATAATGGAAAAATCATGCTATTTAATAAGTTGTCACAAAACGCTGGTGGAGTAACCATGTAGCTTCTGCAGGCCACAAATAAAAGACTGGAAATTGTGTGCAACTTCTGTTCTCCTGCAAGCTTTTGTGTAAAGCAGAGGTGTCAACCTCGCAGCATCACGTCGCGTAACGTATTGCAACTTTCCCCCCCTTTGCTAAAACGGGTGGGCGTGGCCAGCGTGTGACACCTCTGGCCCACTGGACACGACTTTGACACCCCTGGTGTAAAGGAAGAGGATAATTAAAGAGCTAACTTTGGGAGGGGAGAAGGGGAAGTAGAGTCTTTTATCTTATTGTTAAGCACAAACAAATCTCAGTACAGGGCCACATATATGTGTGGCTCGGTACAGGGCCACATATATGCGATACAGGGCCGCATATATGTGATTAAACAAGAAATTATGAAAACCCTGGAAGGATCTACAGGTAGTCCTCGACTTACAACAGTTTTATTTCAAAATGCAAAGATGATAACTTCTTATAAATCGAGCATTTAATAAACTTTTAGGATAATAAATATCTGCAAAAGCCAGGGTTCATACATTAACTGATATATATACACACCCTATTTGTTGTGGCTCGGCAGTGTGCTGCTGATCTGGCAGCCAATTCTGACTGGGAGGGAGACTTTGAGTTAGAGTCGGAGGGAAGGGAGGAATCAGCTGTCGACACTATGCCAGACGCTGGGCCATCCACGAGTTATCAGGAGCCTGTGGTTTCTGATCGCAGTGGGGAGGAGGCCCTGAGTGATGCAAGAATTCAGAGGCTGCTCAGAAGACAGCAGCAGTGGCAGCAGTAATGTAGGAAGGGAAGAGGTCGAATTACAGCTGACCAGTAATTGACCACATCCTATAGGAGTTAAAAGGGGTGTGGTTGGGAACAGATTCTTGCAGAGAACAACTGAGTAGTTTGGAGAGTCAGGTATCATGTTGGGATCCTATCGTGGTTTGTCCTGTTTCATAGCATTTCTGTTCAAGTGCTCAGTCTTGCAACCTAGTCTCTGTGAAAATACTTTACTGTGAGTTTCGGACTTTGAACAAATTACTGTGAGTGTTTATTCTTCATTTAGTCAATTGGCATTTTGTCCGGAACATTCTGGCAAGTCGAAATATTTCTCTTATTCTAACCAAAATGGACTTTTGGGAGTTTTGTATAATAAAAGATGCTGTGCTTTTAAGAACTCATCCTGATTCGTGCATTTCGGGTGTGAAACACAACACTATTCTTATTCTGGGTAACAAAAGTAATATAACACTGCAAACTGGATAGAAGATGGACACTTGGAAGATTCAAGAGCCATGTCCTCTTTTGGATCTGGCCATTGTTCTATCATATTTGTGTAGCAAGGAATTTTTGTAGGTATTTTCTCTGGAGAGAGAAATGTACCCTCTTTTACAAAACAATTAGAATTGCAGATGCCTAGGTCAGTACCAGTTAATAAGATACCTATCTGGAAAAGCATTAGCCCAAAGTGCTACCCAAACAGTGAAGGGATGCAATAAAACCCAATTGTTTCTTTGATGACATTCCTAGCAATCTAGACCAGAATCCTGTTTCCAACAGGGAGATGTTTCTGTGACATTCAGGAAGCCATCCTAATTTGGTCCTTCAACACCTGATATTTTTTTCCAGGTCTGTCCATTTTTTCAAAAGCAAAGAGCTGTGAAAGTATAATGACAAATACGTGTTATTGTAGACAGACCAGTTCTTCTATGAATTTTGCTATGCCGAGTCCAAAGATAATGGTGAGGAACTTATCCAATCATGCAGAGACTACAGCAAGAGATATAAATACTTCACCAGAAGAAAGAGAAAACAAGAAATGTTTGTGCATAAAGTTGTGTGTGTGTGTGAACACATGTACGCATTGCACACTGAGTTTTGCAACCCAGGCCCAATGAATTTTGCTCAGATGTTCCCACAGCCATTGCTTCTGAATCCATCTGGCTTCCATTGCCTAAGACGTGTGTCCCTCCCTGAAGCAATCAAGTCCTTTCAGCCCAGAGCCAGCGCATGGCTCTTTCTGACGCGCATCCAGGCACGGTGCGTGCAATGCGAGCGAGGCATATGCTCCAATAGGTCAGGAGGAGCCGTGGGTGAAATGGTGATAGATTGGGCCTGGAGAAGAGGTGGAGGAGAATTTACAACCAGGCCAGACAGGGCGTGAAATCTGCCCTGTCAGAGCTAAATGGGTGCATTTTATACACCCGTTTCAGCCTAAACTTGTTAAATGGCCACATCTGTCAGGAGAAGAGAGAGAGAGAGAGAGAGAGGAGCATCTCTAGCAAGCAGGGAAGCTTTTGTTGATGTCCTTTATGGATGCCTGGAAATCATCATCTTTACCAAACAGCCATTTTACTCTATGGATTTTTGTTCAGTCAGGGAGAAGCGAGTCTCTACTACTCTCTGAGAGTGGAAACGTCTCTGGCAGCCCTTTTGATTAGTACTTTCTGATCAATAAAGGGAAGGAACTGAATCCAAAGATGGCTTACAGCTTGGTTAATTATGATTTTCATTTAGGGGTTAACGTCTCCCTCCTCACCCTCCTCCTTCCTCCTTGGCTGGTGTTTTGCTTAGCTTTGAAGCAGACGGTTCTTGGACTCAAACTAAAGGACAGGCTGCTCGGGCGCTCTAAAATGAAAATTTTAAAAATATCAGGGATTTATAAAAAATCAATTTCCCATGTTCAAGAAGTGTAGTGTATGGGAGTGTGCGGGTGTGAGTGTGTGTTCATTCCCAAGTGGGGTTAGAAGAGTCATTCAGATCCAAAGTCCAGTGATGAGGCAGATGAGGCCTTTTTGTCCTGGGGGAGATGGTTGATGCCTTTTCACCCTTCATGGGGGAAAAGGGAAGAAAGGGGATACTCTATTTGGAGGAATCAATGGACATTCCCAATCATTATGGACCTTTAGGCATGATTGAAAGGGATAGTTGTCTGCTTGTTTATTTGCTTTAAAAAAAATTCAAAACATCTACTTTGGGAAAGGGTCTGTTTGAAAAAGTTTCTTTTTGACATTACTACCCGATTTTCCCTTTTGCCCTATTCCTTAGGCCTCTTTGAGTTTCCAAGAAAGGCTGTATTCTCTAAGCTTAGGATACGGTATATTGTTTCCCAGCATCATGATCTGCAATTTTTTTTAAAGAAGATGGTTGCTTATTTAATCCTTTCCTCACCCAAATAGTTGCCTTGCTAGCTCTGATTCCATTTCTCCTCCTCTAATAGACCTTCCTGGTAACACATCTGA
>JANHJO010005662.1:53850-65108 GCA_032468235.1 Pseudoxyrhopus heterurus | reverse complement strand
AGTATATACGGTAGTTCAAAAAATATATCCTTGTTATATATAGGTAGTCCTCAACTTATGACCACAATTGAGCCCAAAATTTCTGTTGCCAAGTGAGACAATAGTTACATGAATTTTGCTCCATTATACGATCTTTCTTGCCACAGTTAAGTGAATCACTGTAGTTGTTAAGGTAGTAACAAGGTTGCTAAATAAATCTGGTTTCCCCACTGACTTGTCAGGTTGCAAAAGGGGATCACATGACCTCACGACACTAAGTATCATAAATACAAGTCAGTTGCCAAGTTTCTGAATTCTGATCACGTGATCATGGGGATACTGTAGGGGTCGTGTGAAAAACAGTCTTAATTCACTTTTCTCAGTGCTGTCATAACTTTGAACAGTTGCTGAATAAACTTGTAAGTTGAGGACTACCTGTACAGTAATACCAAAAGAATAAATAGCGTCAATGATCACCAACCTTGGCTGGAGATTGTACTAAAAGAAGGAAAATGGAGCAGGTAGGGCACCACTGAGAACAGTGAATTGTCTGAAATCAGAAACTATTTTTTGATATATGATAAGATATAAAGGTGACAAAAGAATATATTTCAATCTGGATTTTTGCTACCAACAAAAGGAAGTCATTTTGGATGAAAAACAGAATCCTAATACTTTAAACATTATTTTGATTAGGATGCTAATGCGGTACATTTATTCACGTTAAATTCATTTGGTAACATGTTGGTTTCCTGGCAATAATATGGAAGTGGTTGATCACTGCCTTGTTCAGCCTTTTTAAAATTTCTGGTACAATCTAATCTTTTTTTTTTCCTGATCACTCGAAATCCATTAGGCATTATGAACAAATTGGTGTAGTAAACACCTGTTAAAAGTTATCCTAACACTTTTATTGCTTTTATTTAGCAAGGCATGGGGATCTTTCAGCCTTCTTACCTGGCTGTTATGAGGAGTTTAGAAGGTGACTTGTCTATCTCTGCAAGAGCCATAATTATAGGCAACTAATATGGAAAGCTGGCAGAAAAAAATAGTGCCCCTTAATTAAACGTCTTCAAGCAGGAAATAACATTCCTCAGATTGAACAATACATTCTACCATTCAGAACTAAATTTAACAGCTTTTAAAATTACACAGGGAAGCTGTATCTATTACATATAGCTTTATTCTTGTTAAATTTCCACCACACAGTTGATACCACATCATGAAGCAAAATAAAATGTTACTGTTTTTTAAAATACTTGTTAACAATATCATCTGTCTCTTGGGAAAATACAGAAGTTATATTAAATGGGCTATTTTCTACATAGAACTGATTTTCTTTATTAGTCTTTTGTTTTAATTTTTCTAAGAATTCCACTTTCTGCTTGTTGAGCTCCTCTGACAAAATCTTCATCTCACTTGGAGTAAGGCCTTTAGCTGGAAAACAAAACAACAATGAAATGCTGTAGGTTAAACTTTGTATTATCTTAACATTTCAGAAGGAAAAGCTATTATCTAAAAAGAAACATGGCTACAGTTATAAAACAGATCCATAAACAAGTCTAGGCCATACTGTGGTTTGTTTCCTTTGGCTTAGCAGGTTCTACAATCAGCCTCTGTAGTATAAAAGACATGTTTCATGTGTTGTATAAACCCAGCCAGTTGTGGCTTAGTCTATAAATCAGCTTATCAACTCCATATGGTACACCACCAATATATACTACACTTTTGAGGCCTAATTTTACACCTATAATAATACCCAACCTCCCAATAAAAAAACAAGCCAACCTTTCAATTGTAAGATTACTATCCTTCTCATATATATTACAGCCAGCATAGCTCTCTGATGTCCTGGCTAGAAAAGTCTTAGTGTGTGTATGTATGTATGTATGTATGTATGTATGTATGTATGTATGTATGTATGTATATATTAGACTGTCTGCCATTGCAGAACAGTGATCTGTCAATAACTTTTTAATTGCTGATAATATATATGATCTCTTCTGTGTATGGAAACAGTCTCAGGCATAAATGTTCCATAGGCATCATTTGTTAGCCCTGTCTTCAGTGCAATAGTTAAATTCCCTCTAGTAAAAGCTAGTTTGGTCCAGTGGCTAAGGTACCAGGCTAGAAACCAGGAGCCTGTAAGTTCTAGTTCCTCCTTAGGCATGAAAGCTAGCTGGCTGACTTTGGGGCAGTCACTCTCCCTCAGCCCATGACATTAAGCTCCGGAGACAAGCCAGTCAGTCAATTCCTGTTGCAACCAATGGATCAACATTTAGTTGATCTGAAAAAAAGCGGACCTGCCCCCTCCTTGCAGTAAAATTCTCAGAAGAAAAAAGTTGCATTCCCACTAGTGAAGTCATCCGTAAGTTTTGCTTAACATACCTTTAGCCTTCTGCATTGTTTCAGAGATTGTTCGCCTGACAGCTTGATCAGCTTGATGTAAAACATTGCTTGCACATACAGCTCGATCCATCTCCTAGTCAAGATCAACCAAAATTGTTTTAATAAGAGTTACTGATCTCTTGGTCCACCAGAATTCTGGATAGTAAGATGGATGGGGTCTAAATTTGTTAAATAAATTAGCAAGAATTAATAATACAGACTACTTTGTATCAGAACAATTCTAGGTTACTTTCTGAAAGTATTCACCTTCCATGTCAAGTTTTGGCATAGCCCCAAGGTGTCTGCATTTTCTTCCAATTCTGAGCAAATTCCCTCCACAATTTAATTTTATACACAAGGCTGATTGAACAGTATTGCCTCCACCTCCATAACTTTAGCTTAAATAGGGGTATTTTACTGAAAATGAGAAATTATACTTGAAATGGGCTATTTTGTTACTTGTATTCCTTCTCCACATAATCATTTTTGCCAATGATGAACAAGCTTCTTAAAACCTTAAAGATTCTGTAAATGCTTTCCACCTCATTTGATGTCCAAAAATGTGTTTATTCAAATTTTGGGGAAAAGAAGTTTCCTTGGCACCAAAGGGTATAGGGCAAAAGGGGGGGAAATACCCAAGATCCAACTTTGGGGTGGTTTTTTTCTGGCCAGAACTAGGGAGAGGCCGTTCTGAGACACTTTCACCAATCCTCCTCCTTCAGATTAAAATTCTGTTTATCAGATCAATGTCTAGGCTATGGCTCTTCCTTTTGTCTCTCAAGGTTATTTCCACATACAATTAGATAATGCAACTTTTTCTCACAGCAACTTTCCATCAATTGAATTGAAAGAACAAGATACTAAAGAATACATCTGAACTTCTAGTGCATGATTACTGCCATCTGTTTGCAGCTGATAAAATTGGAGGCATTATTTTTCATTTAACCCTCACATCAACTAATAGTACTGAGTAGGATTTGCTTTTATATTTTCAGAATACAGTGTCTTTAAGTCAAGAGATCAACATTTAAGATTTTGAAACTGGTGATGCATTGTATAAAAAGCCCAGGAGACAAGTTGGAAAATTTAAATTTTGTTTTAGGAACTTTAAAAATAGAAAACAATCATAAGCAATAAGGTTAACCCTAACCCTTCTGGGTTGTAATTTTTTTTTTATTCTACCCAGCTTTTGGGAAGCAGAAATTGAACAATAAATAATATTTATATTTTAATATGAATAATGCTTGGCTTCCATAGAGTATGCAGTCCCTGCCTTCCAAAGTGTATGGCCTCTAAAACCTCTCCATTAGTTGAACAAACACGTCACACACCCACACACACACACACACACAATTAGATATAATTAAAATCTGAGTTTTGCATCTATCCCATTTGACCTGCTTCTGAAGTGTCAAAGACCAATTGTGTGTTGGTCCCTTTTATCCAGTCTTTTGATCATTTTAATATCTTAATTTTAATGATGAATGCTTTTAATGTGTTTGATGTTCTCACTGTTTTATATTGTACTTTTAATGATGTTGCAAGCTGCCCAGGGTCACTTGATAGCGAGATGGATAGCATATAAATTTTAAAAAATAAATAAAAATTGCAATTCTCCATTTTTTTTTTTTAAAAAGGACATTCCTGGTATAGAACAATGGATAGCTTTCCTGCTCTCTTGTTTATTTTTATCCATAATGTCGGGGTGAAATATGTTATCCCCACCAAAGGCGTCTATGTATAGCAAATTTCCTGAACTTGTTACCCACAGAATCCAAGGTACCTTTTCTTCTGCATTCTCTTCCATAGGTTTCACTGGATTTTCCAAAGCAGAAGATAACAAATTAAACACCTGAAGACTGAACAAAAATATAAAATTAAATTGCAAATGCACACATACGAACATCTAGCAAGCTTGCTCAAGGATAATATTTGAGATCAATGGGGCCAATAACATCCATTTAAAAAGCTAAACCCTGAAAAAGTTCAATGTGCAAACCTCAATTCAGTACAAATGAATGAGTCCAAAAGCGACTTTTACTAGGCTATGTAAGAAGTTTTCCCTGTCCGCACAAGTTCCTTTCCTCTGAGATAAGAATCCTACACACGGAGACTACCCATAGATCATTATAAAAAGAATAGAAATAATTGTTTCAATGAGATCACATACTTCTCTTCAAATGAAAAGTCAGCACTTTTCAGAATAAGGCTATTTTGCTCCCACGTGTATTTTTTTGGATTTGGACATTCTAGCTTTTGTGCCATTGCAAATATGGTTTCCGCAGGTAATGGCTGCTTTCTCTGAGAATTTCTCTCTAAACAAACTTCAACCTGGCTGTCTAGGAACAATTGACAGAAGCCCAATGAATCTAGAAAATAAAAAATATGTATATCAAAAACGGTCATTTAAAACTCGTTGCATAGACTATGTAAAATGCAAAAATCTTTACTGAAATTAAAAATTAAACAGTGGGTTAAGGGGCAATTAAATATTTATTAAATGTAATCACACACACACACAAATCTGCTTAGCTATTTAAACAAGTTTTTCAGGTTAAATCTTGTCGATACGCGAGCAAGAGAATTCTAAAATGCATATATGCAATACATAAAATACATTGCATGAAAAATAGTTTTGGAAAACTGAAGATATCAAACAGGACTATGGGGTGATCAGTTTTCCCCTTCTGAGCTTATTAAATCAGTGGATTACATTCTCCTTTGAATGAGAAAAACTTTCCACTTTGGTGTCGGCCTGTAAGACCAAAAATGTTTCAATACAAGAGAAAAACCATGATATTTTCTGGCCAGGGAATTTGCTCAGCAGGTTATAAAACCATCCAAACTCTCGGATATACCTCAACCCAGCACTTTATCTACAGCAGTCCCAGAGTTGGCTATATTCTTTCCATTGGTTTCAATGAGAGGAAATCTTTTTTTTTAAGAGAGGTGATTTATGAAAGCTGTAATTCCCCCACTTTTATGCTGTCAGAATGAACCCAGCAGGATACAGAATATCTTAGAAGTCTCCTACCCCCACCCTAAATAATAAGTAGCAATTGCCTAAATTCAGTACCAAGAGGAAACAGAACGGTTAGATCATGCAAAGCAAAAACGAGGAAACGCCTGAATAGGCATGTATGCTGAAGGAGTTACCTTTAACAATCATCAGTATTTGTATTAATGTGAAAAACAAAGTCATCTGAACGCTAGTAAAATTTAATCCCATTCTCCTACAGACAGTTCTTTGGTGTACTATGTATGTTTTATTGTTCTTTACTTTTTTAAAATGTAAGCTCTCCTGATAGAGTTGGATGGCCTCTAAATTTAATAATCAATAATGAATAATCAATCTAACTTTCAAAATGTGAATTTTTGAGGTCAATCTATTTCTGTCCAGAAGAAGCTGCAGCTGGCATGCCAACTTTAACCGATAGAACAGTTTTCACAATGTTCTTCCAGGGACAGCTGAACACCACAGACTGACCACCTCAGATTCAAGAACAGCGCCAATTTGTCTGGAACAGCTGGAGTAGCCCCTCCTTACACGGAGGAACTCCTAACCAATAGCCTCTTTGTTGCATACTGATCCACCAATGAACAGATGCCAATTCATCAGAATCACTGTCCAGCTGGAAAGAAAGGCAAGAAAAGAAATACTCCTATTGGCGGCTGAAGTAATTTGACTCTCCATCTCTCAGAGATTTATGGTCCTCTTCCAGCCAAGGCCATTCATCAGGTTGAGAAAAGCCATTTCTATACTCATGCCCCAAGATTTATAAGTATATCAAAAACAACAGTTCACAAAAACCAGGCAAAAAATAGATAATGGCATCCTGTACCATGGATGACTGCCCGCTAAAGATGTTTTGGTAGAGGTGTTCTATGCAGCACTTTACTGATTTGTAAGACAGCACAAAAGATGTAATTGAGAAGTTCAACCCCACTCACCTAGAAAAATCCCTTTTAACTACAACGGCTCAACATTATGGTTTGCATTGCTGAATTGTGAGCTTGAATCGCTGGTGTAAAATATAAAATCCAACTTACACTGGCGAGCTAACTGGTACACTTCATATCTCATGCTTCGATAATAAAAGTTGTCATCTAAAATAAAATATATTGGCCCGAGTGGAATGAAATCTATTAAATATTGACAAGATGCAGAGTCTTCTGTTCCTGCAGATATTAATCCTTGTTCCATCAAACAGGAGGCAAAACTTTTCCACATTGTTTCAGTTCTGTTTGAAGGAGGAAAGTAGTGGCATCCTTTAATAAGAGCCTGAAGGAAGTGTTCAAGGTACAATAATAATTCATGCCGGTATGATCTCCAATGAGAAATCTATAACGTAAGAAGACAATTATTCATGTTAGATTACAGATTCGCTGCAATCTGGCGCAGCTATCAATGGCAACAAATGCACTGTTATTTACCTCAATATAAAATGGAGATTTGGTCTCCATAGATATTTTGATATGGTGGTTATCATATTTTAGGCCACTGGCAATTTTTTCTGTCTAGCCATGTTGTTCTATTTAATTTAAATCCTTCCCCCACATACATATTTTGACAGAAAACTCAATTTCACCATAAAAGTACTGCTAGAGTCTTTCCAGAAAAACCACCCAACTCCAGTTCTTGTTAGAACAAATTAACAGCTGATCCTCTCAAAATTAACAGCACAACTGGACAAAGGACTCAATGCAAAGCATTTGAAGGGGCATTTTGCATGCGCGTGAAGAAAGTGCCCTTCCTCAAAGCACGAAGCAGCTGCATCCTCCTGAAGACTCAGCTCAATTGCTTTGAAGGCCTTTTCAGATTATCTCCATGTGCATGTGTGTTCAGAGAAAACACCTCTGTTGGAACAGTCTGCATGCATAGAATTGCTAAAACGCAGCACAGCCGAGCTTTCTGGAATATGCAGTTGCTTTTAATTCTTTTAGGAAAGATGGTTTTGCTTATGTCCACAGGCTTTGGGAAACACCCCTTCAGATATTTTGTACAGCTCTTGTAACGCTAACCTCTACAGAAGGACAACCATCATTGTAGCCGTCCACCGATCTGGGCTTTATGGCAGAGTGGCTAGACGGAAGCCTCTCCTCAGCGCATAACACATGAAAGCTTGCTTGGAGTTTGCAAAAAAGAATTTGAAGGACTCTCAGATTGTGAGGAACAAGATTCTCTGGTCTTATGGAAACAAGATTGAACTGTTTGGCCTCAATTTTAAATGTTATGCCTGGAGGAAACCAGGTACCACCCATCACCTGCCCAATGCCATCCCAACAGTGAAGCATGGTGGTGGCAGCATCATGCTGTAGGCGTGTTTTTCAGCAACCAGGGACTGGGAGACTGGTCAGGGTTGAGGGAAAGCTGAATGGAGCAAAGTACAGGGAGATCCTCAGTGAAAACCTGTTCCGCAGTACTCAGGACCTCAGATTGGGCCGAAGGTTCATTTTCCAACATGACAATGATCCTAAGCACACAGCCAAGACAACACAGGAGTGGCTTAGGGACAACTCTCTGAATGTCCTGGAGTGGCCCAGCTAGACCCCTGACTTGTATCCTACTGAGCATCTCTGGAGGGACCTGAAAATGGCTGTCCACTGGCAGTCACCATCCAATCTGACTGAACTTGAGAGGATTTGCAAGAAAGAAGGGAAGAAAATCCCCCAATCCAGGTATGCAAAGCTTGTCGCATCACACTGAAAAAGATTTGTGGCTGTAATTGCTGCCAAAAGTGCTTAAGCAAAGTACCGAGTAAAGGGTCTGAATACTTATGCCAATGTGATATTTCAGTTTTTTCTTTTTAATAAATCTATAGACATTTCTAAAATTCTGTTTTTACTTTGTCATTATGGGGTACTCAGTGTAGATTAATGAGAAAAAAAATGAATTTCAGAAACTGTAGGATCAGGCTGCAGCACAACAAAATTGACAAAAGTGAAGGGGAGCTGAATACTTTCTGAATGCATTGTATACACACATGTATGTATGTATGTAGTCCTTGACTTATGACATGTCATTTAAGGATTGTTCAAAGTTACAACCGATCTTCCAGAGCTACATAGTCCCCGTATTTGGAGTTATGATGGCCACACTCCCCCCATTAGTATGTATACAAAAAATACTAATTTCAGTTATGGAAAAGGGGCATACAGTAAGAAGATATTCTGTAAAAGCTTACACAGCAATGTTTTAAGGTACTGTAAAACTCTTACTTCTCTCAGTAGATTAATTTAACTCTCCTAATAGTAACACAGTATCAGTTAGATTAATGCTAATCTGCTAAACATTAAGCATTTATTCAAAAATAACTTTTTATTCCCCCAAAGTAATTATATATTAAAAATACTATAAAAATTTAACATTATGTTGGTGATTAATACAATTAAAGAACAAAATAGTAAAATTCAGATACAGAACTATTTCCAGTAGCTTATTTCTGCATGCTTTAAAAGTATTGATGTTCATTTATTAAGCATACAGAAGTATTTTAAAAGATTGGTGTATTTTTAATTACTTTTTTACTGAAAATGTTAATATATTCTATTAAAACAAACTAATTGCTATGATAATAAAGTCACAGAAAATGTGGAATAAAACTGACATTTTATTAATGTCAAGTTTAATGAATTTGTGATTAAACCAATATGCTCCCTTTTTATACAGATTATACCCATATTAGAAAATTTAGGACTACAAATACACAAAATAAGCTTCATTGTTAATTTTAAAAATAAAATATTGAACTAATTAAACTATAAAGTTAATATGAAATCTGAAAATGCCACAGTGCAATGACTAACACCAAATACCACAGTGCAATGACAATAACCAATGTGTGTGCTGGGATTTAACTCTGGTTTATTCTCATAATTTGCTATTTGCTGTTGATTAACTTACTGAATTTGCATTAAAAAAATTTTTAGTGAGAAAATCTTCTAACTGCCCGGTTTTCTAAAGTAAGTGATAATACATTTGATTAAAGAAAGTCTACTACATCTTACCCTAATCTTACCTCTGTTTCCCTGAATGCTTCCAAAGGAATGAGATCGTCATAACTGAGAAGAATGCAGGACCATCCTTTGCATTTCCTCAAGGAGGAACTCAGCGCTTGTGCTATCCTAGTTTTACCTGCTGCTGGTAAACCACAAAGCACACACAGTCCCAGCTGATGGCCTCCAACTCTCTCTTGCTCCATGGTTTCCCCTTGATGAAACTTCTGTGAGGCCAAAGAACTGGTTTGATGTTCTGCATTAAGATAACATTGCATGTGTTTGCTGTTTCACACAAAGAATGATCAGAAATGCAAGTACTGAAGAGACAATTGCTTTGTCTGAATACTTTGTTTTCTGATAGCTTTTGATTCCACTTTTCCTAGTTAGAACGAGGACAGTTGCTTAAAATAAATAACAGAGAAACTTGAGTTGTTACTGTTGCAGATAGTTGACAGAACATAAAAAAATACATGCATACACCAGAATAGAGGGCAACTGTTATATTGAACATGGATACATTGAGATCTATTTTTAAAAAATAACAGCATTTTGCTATTTATTAGAATTTTATTCTGCCTTTATTACTTTATAAGTAACAAGGCGGTGAACAAGGTAGACTTCCATTTTCCCATATTTATCACTTTTCATAAAAAATCAATATCAAAGTGTGATTTACATTTATCATACTGTTTGTTCAATAACCCACAGTAATTTTTAAAATTGAAGTAATTTAAAGAAATTAAAGGAAGTTAAAATAAGATGGGCATTACTGCCACCTACTGATGTTATCTATAAGTTAAAAAAAAGATATTCTCAGTAATACCAATTATTGTGATTTAAAAACAGTGCTCAATAAAAAATAGACATTTGAAAAAAAAATTATTTCACAACCTTACGACCCTCAGTTCTGAGTCTTTCATTTGGTTTTAAATTGGTACTAAAGATGAATCTTGACAGATTCATGAATTAATAGGATATTTACACTTGCTTTACGTTCCTATTAGGAAATTCAGAGATTAGCCATTTCATAACTCACATAAAAAGTGAGCGTATATCAGGAATATCTACCATCTACCATCTTAATCTGCAGGTATAACAGATTAGCCACTATTTAAAAATAAACACTAAGATATTTGAATTTATGGGGTGGAAATAAATGCCCTGGATTATTTTGCAGGGTTTTGCACAACCAGGGTTTTTCAGAGTCCCCAGTTCAAATCATTCCCTTAACTAAGGCAGTGAAAAATGAGATAGTGGCTGTCACAACCAGGCCACGTTTATTTAAATGTTAAATCTGGTTCTGGGATCGTGGGTGATTTAGCCCATTTGGTTATTTTAAGTAATGCACTGGGCAAATTCAGTATCCAGATTAAAGGGATCCCCTGAACCCAGCCAGTGCTTAAAAAGAATCTTCCCTTTGCCACTTACCTTCTCTCTCCCAGACTTGTTTATCGAGTCGCTTCTTTCATTCTATCCACTCGATTCTTTGTATCCTATTCTTTTTATCCATTCACCTGCCCTCGACAGCAGTCATCCCTTTTCCCAGCCAGGGGGGGGGGGACAGCTGTTCCTACCACTGTCCCTACCTTCAGAGCCTCTGCCGGCGACACTCTATTTTCGGGAAGGGGGTGGGACTCTATCATCCGCTTACTAAAGTCCAGCCGAGTGTACGCGTTGAATTCTGGGAGTTGAAGTCCACGCATATCAAAGTTGCCAAGGATGAGACAGCCCGGTCTAGGGTTTGAAATCAGAGTCGCGAGTAGCTTCCTCCTTCTCAACAAGCAAACCCCGCCGGCTGAATTCACCCAGCACGCTAAGCCAGGGAGGGGTCTCCAACCTTGGCCGCTTTAAGACGTTTGGACTTCAACTCCCAGAGTTCCTCAGCCAAGCTG